>JASDQU010012606.1:16277-27366 GCA_032191745.1 Picea mariana
AATCTTCTTGTGCTCTCATTGTAATCAATGTACATGATTATTTCTTCCCTGACCAATTTATAGCCAAATCACTCTTGGCTACTTTTGCATTTCCAGCCAAATACTAAGATGATATTAACCTTCCCTATTCATTTATATCCTGGATCCACGTAACCAAACTCACACTTGGACAAATTATAAATCTAATCATGTTGTCTTATAGAGTTTTGGATCTTCAACATCCATTTACTTTTCGGGAATGAACTACTTCAACCCTTTTCTGACTGAATACTTTAGCACTTGAGGTCTCTTGCACCATTCTCTTCTCTTTCCTTAGCCAACTATCCTCACACTTTACTTGCATAACCAATCTCTAGCACACTATACAGATGCACATATTCCTTCCTTGCCAACTACATATAATTAATTGGAAGTAATTAACACTACTTTTAATTTATCATCATAATTTCCAGTGATACTTCCAACTTCTAGGAATTTCACTCATGGATCTATGTCACTTAACATGGATTCTTGTCAGCTACCATCTCCTTTACATTATATACCAAGCGTAGAACCATTTTCTTCTTTATGGTTCCTTATTGATTACTCTTCATAAATTCATTTCTTTTTGAAGTTCTTCTTGACTTGAGATATCCATTCTAGAATATTTCTTATCTACTTTGAACACTTATACCCATATATTATGTTGATATTGATTTTCAACATTCCACTATTACTTGGATCCCTCTGATCCAACTCCTACATGACCAAATTACATTTCAAGTCATGCGCTTGGATTAACCTTGGATATTTAAAACTAATTTATTTATTGATGCAAAATGGTTTAGCCTTTCCTTGACTGATCATATCAACACTTTTATTTTCTTAATGAACCATTACTTCCTCCTGTCTTGACCCATCTGGTTCCAACTTCACTTGCATAATCAACTTCTATTATTCCATATTGATGTACTTCATACCATGCTTCCACTACACACTTTGATAGAAATAATGGAGGTGCTATCTCCAAACCATAGGACTGATCCTTGGAGATGTTACATCTTAGCTCCAAATATAATCCTTGTTTCTCTTATCATAAAAAGATCATTTTAACCTATAGATATTTTAGAGTAGTTATGCCCACACTGTACTTCATTATCTATACATTGGAATCCTTTAGAGTGAATGGACTCTCACCACATCATTCACTACGTGAGATACTCTTATATCCAAATTACATTGAGCACCTTGATTAACATGAGTGGATTTCCTGTAGTCAACTCGACCAACCAAGATTTTCCATGCTTTCTTCCACTTCAATCATATGTGACTAAAACTCATCTTTCTTGTTTCCCAGGGCTGCATATATCCTAGGTACACTTCTTCCCATGTCCTCCACTGTCCCAATCATTCTGGGTTCAATAATGCATCAAAATTATTTCTTCTGATTTTCCTAAAACTTTCCTTCCCATGTGTTATCACATGAAGTTGTTAAGGGTCGCCTATAATTGCTATTAATGCCTAAGTCTGCACCATTCCCTCATCTCTCTCTTTTCTGTATGCCAGTCCTAGAATTTTTCCCTTCTGACAGTTAAGGTCGATTTATTTTTTGTTTAAGGACTTGGATTCCCTTGGTGTCTCACTTGACTAAGTCTCGGCCCAAATTTTTTTTGTTTCTCTTGAAGGATAAACACTTATTAAAATTCAGGATCAAGGTATTGTTCATATGGTTTGCCTGAGCTCACAGCAAGTCGTCTAAACCCTTTGCCGATACAAGTGACATCCATGAGCATGAAGCGTAGTGGCCAAAGGAAGTCCATTTGGGATGAAATACAAGCAGCGGGTAAGTTTATGTTTCAACGATGGAGATCGTAGGGGCGTTCATATCAATGACCATGCTTCATTTCGGTGCCGCAACATGCTTGGTTTTTAAAATCCTTGAGCATGATGAAATATAAACCATGGTATTGTGGGAGAGTTACGTGGCGGAAGGTGGTGAGTTTCGGGCCAAAACGAGGCATGGGTCCAAACCTCTTTCAACGACCTCAAAATCACGTGCTCATTCAACACAAAATCCAATGGTAACACGTGGCTACCTATAGTCATCAAGCCTCATCCCTATCCCGAGGAGAAATCGGTTAAAGAGCAAGGATTGTTAGTTTAAACCTCCATTCACTCCATAAATATAAGGCATGGAGGGTCTGGCCATGGAGATAGAACTGTTAGCCCGAGGTACCAAGATAGACAGTTTTTTCTATAGGCCCATGTTGATCTGAGCTTGCATCTAATAGATGGATACACGCACAATCTGACAAAAAGATGCACAGATGGAAAAGCCTTGGACATGATGGCCAGCTCACGCTCCTAGAGGTTGTCCATTGTTTTGGGTATAAACACATCAGTTGAAGAATATGTTATGGTCGATGGTTGAGAAGAGCTCCCTATCTATAATAGTTTGATAGTAGAGTTGTTCTCTGGTTATGTATGAGACCTGAGACTTTCTCATTAATAGAATTCAGTTTCTTTCATCATCATGTTTTCTCTTGTGCTGAAACACTCATGCATGGATGATCTAGATGAGATGTTGTAGTTGTATTGTAATGGAGGATTGATTATAATGCTGCTATGATCTGTTTTAGTATTTTCTTTCACTATCTTGTTTCCCCTTATGCTGAAATTCTCGCCCATGGATGATCTAGATAAGATATTGTATTTTTATTGTAATGGAGGTTTGATTATAATGTTGTTGTGATATATTTCAGTATCTTAAACTTAATTTCAAGAGCTATCATGTGCCAGAGCTTTTCTGCACCAAGTTGCTTGAAGGTCAGATGCTCATGGTAGACTTGTCCACTTTCCTCACCAAGTCTTCCTCCTTCTCACCTTTAACCTTAAACCACTGGTTGAACTTAATGAGAACATCATTTTCTTATGCATTTCTAGCCTAGTTTTCCGTGTTTAAACATTCTTATGTTGAGCTTTGTCCATTTGAACTCCACTCATAAACGTACCTCCATAAACATTTTGATGGGTGCTAGGCTTATCGTCCTGCAATATGATGGTGACTCTCAACTCTAACATTCTTTGAGTCATTTCCAGGGAACGAATTGAAGACATTTCTCTGGGATTGAACTACAAATAAATTATGATTCTGAAGTTGCATAAAAAATTAGTACCTTGAATATTGCATATTGCACATGGCAACTCCATTATTTTAGTTGTGGATCCTAAAGGCAGACACACGAGGTCAAATCCATAGCTACCTCTAAAAACCCCTGAAGCTGACCTAGAGAAGATTATAAAGAAAGGAAATACCTCTCAAGAAGGACTTTCAGCTGCTATACCGGGTGATTCTAGTAATTTACATGACCCATCTTTTAAAACTTGAGTAGTTGTATGGAATTCTCCTTTTATACCATCTTCTAGAGTTTCCAGAAGTTTAGATTTTGAAAAATTATCTATTGAATTCTCCCTTTTTAGTCTTCATTTGGAAGAAGAAAGTTTTGAAACGCCTGTTTCGCCTGATATTGTAAATAGGTTTAGACCAAGGACCTTAGAATATTGTCCCACTTTGGGTTCTTATACTCCTCCTCCTATCAAAGTTGTTGTAACTAAAGAGGGGGAAACTTCTTTTCCCTTGAAACCTATACCATTCTCCTCCAAGAATCAACCACTTCCCCTTTCCCATAGAAACACAGTTGCAGTCCTACCTATCCAAACTCCATCTCCCCCTGGTTCTCCTACAATTCACATACCAATGGTAGGTGCTAATCTTCCTAGAAACATGATGGATGCCATAGTGGCTACTAGATATTCCCCTCTTGTTTGACCTCATCCTATGAATGCTCTCCCAGTTGAAAACTACCTTAGTTACATGACCAAGTTCACAAGGGAGGAAGACATAACTATAGAAGAACAACTTTCAACTTTTTATAGTTATGCAAATAATCTTAACATTGAAAATGAATATGTGTGGATGAGAGTTTTTGTACAGAGCCTTGATGGTGAGCCTAGGAAATGGTTTAGGTGCTTGAATCTTGGATCTATTGCTGGGATTGAAGCTCTAGATGATTCATTATTGAGGCATTGGGGGGATAAAAAATATTTTGTTTATTATATTGCAGAATTTGAGTCACTTAAGAGGAAAGAGGGGGAATTTGTTTCAAACTTCTCAAAAATATTTAATAAGATTTACAATAAGATTCCCATTGAAATAAATCCTACATAAACCTTTGCCAAGATTACTTATTCCAACGCTTTTGACCCTTAGTTTTGCCTCCCGTTGACAGAAAGAAGAACTACCTCTTTATCTCATATGCAAGATGAAACCCTTGAAGTATAGTCTAATATATTGGAAACTGACAAAATTAGGAGTAAATATGATAGATACAAAATAAAAGGTAGTTATGAATCTTAAAACTCTTATTCCTCTACTTCCCACCCTCAAGTGGATGAATTGACAAAACTAGTAAAATCACTTTCTGCAGAAATGGAGAAATTGAAATTTGAAGGAAAGAAGAGCTATAGGAATCCCAAAATACTAATAATAGGGGTAATTTTAGAAGACCCAATAATTCCCCTCAGATCATCCAAAGAGATCAAAGAAATAGGGATAGGCATGATAAAAAAATCCAAGTCCCTCTCCAAAATAACTTGGTTACTAATGAAGAAGGAGAGGAAGAAGATGTTGATCCTCAAATACATTGTCTTGGTGACACCTCTTCATCTCCTCATTTAACGCAATATGCATATGAAGAGTCTCTCATGGATAGACAACTAAATGAGTTGAGAAAAGGGGAAAGGACCAGTGGCAATCCAAATAGATACAACCTAAGGTCAAAGAAGAAAGAGGGGAAGCCTGCCATTTCTGATCAGCCTACTAGAATAGAGAATCCTGCTAAGGGTGTGGCAGCTAGCAACAAAGGAAAAGAGGTACAAAACTCCCAGGTAGTGGTTAATATCCCTACCCCAGAAGTTAAGTATATTATGAATCCTCCCTCCTCTTTTAGATTTGAGAATGAGATTCAAAAGATTAAAATCTCTATACCTTTTTCAGAGCTAGTTAAGAATGAGTATTTCAAAAGGTACCTTTACAAAATGCTACATCCTGAACCTTCATCTTATCCCACAGATTTAGTCAACCTCCAAGATGAAAAACTAGCTTTCATACTAGGACCTTTGGTAGAGGATAGGAATGAATCTTCCCCTCCTTTCTATACATCATTGAACATTCATGATAAAGTGATCCCAACCGTTTGATGGATTCAGGGGAATCTCATAATATCATGCCTAAGACTGTCATGGATGAACTTGGGTTGGAGGTTACAAAAACCTACCATAACCTATAATCATTTTATTCTAGGAAGGTGAAGTGTCTTGGATTTATCAAAGGCCTGGTTGTTTCCTTGTTCCAATTGCCAATGAAAAGTGTGTTCGTGGATATTGTGGTGGTTGATGTCCCGCCCAAGTTTGGGATGCTCTTGTCTATATCTTGGATCAAAATACTAGGGGGAAATTTGCAGATGGATCTTTCATATGCCACCATTCCTGTGTTTGGGGGGAAACATAAAAGGATTTATAGGGAAGCACAACTTGATTACATTATCAGTGATGAATAAAATCCTACCAACCACCCCATTTTCACAGTTAATATTGATTTAGGAGCTAGTATGTTACAGCTGATTGATGCTCCTCAAACACCCATTGAAATAAAAAAACAGAATATTACCTCTTGTGAAGATCCTCCTCCTAATACCCCTGTTTGGAAGATGTTTTTTGATGGAGCCTATTCCAGGGAGAGTGTTGGTGCTAGGGTAGTCTTTATTTCCCCTACCTAAGAGACCATATCTTTTTCTTACAAGCTTGAATTTGAAACAAAAAACAATGTGGCAGAATATGAGGTTCTTGTTTTGGGTTTGAGGGCATCTAAAGACATGAAGATTGAAGAGCTAGTAGTGTTTGGAGATGCTGAGTTGATTGTTCATCAAGCCAAAAATATGTATCAAACTAAACACCCCGGGTTAAGGACCTACATAAATGAAGTATGGGATCTTGTCGATAGTTTCTTCTTAGATTTTAATATCTCATTTGTTCCAAGAGAGGAGAACACTTTTACAGATTCCTTGTCTGTCTCAACAAGTAATTTTCAGGGTTCCTTTTACCCCCAAACTCAAGTATGATGTGGAAGTAAAGTATAGACCCTCTATTCCTGACAATGTCAAACATTGGAAGGTTTTTGAGGATGATCTTGAAATAAAAATATTTCTTGAGATTGTGGATGAATTTTATGCTTTACATATTGATCAAGTTCAGGATACTGAAGAAAGCCCCCATGCTGATTATTTTTTGAATAAAATTGTTGGCCATCATATTTCTCAGTTACATAGTAACCATATTCCAAAAGGACTTGTCCCTTTGGAGAGGTTGTTTGATTGGAATGATGTGGCTATAAATATTAAAGGTTCAATTGAAAATGCTCATGTGACTGAATGCAATTTAGGAACAATAGAAGACCCAAAGTATGTTAAATTGTCTAGCAGTTTGTCAAAGGAACAAAGGGATGAGTATGTCAAGCTTTTGAAAGAGTTTGTTGATGTTTTTGCCTAGAAATATGAATATTTGAGAACATATGACACCAACATCATTGAACACAATATCCCTTTGAAAGAGGAGACCAAGCCTTTTAGGAAGAAGCTCAGACAAATAAATGCCATGTTGTTTCCTATTATGGAAAAATAAGTGAAAAAGTTGTTGGATGCCTAGATCATCATTCCTTTGAGATATTCAAAATGGGTGGCTAACTTGGTGCCTGTGAGGAAGAAAACTAGGGAAATCAGGTTATGTGTTGATTTCAAGAATTTGAACAGGAGCTCCAAAAAAGATAACTACACCTTGCCAAAGATGGAGCACATTTGGCAAGGAGTGAATGGTTCATCTAGGATTTCTATGATTTGTGGATTCTCTGGCTACAATCAGATCTTTGTCCTACCTGAATATAGAGAGAATACAACCTTCACTACTCCTTGGGGCACATTCATGTATGCTAAAATTCCCTTTGGATTGATGAATGCAGGAGAAACCTTCTAGGGAGCCATGGAAATTTCCTTTATTGGGGAGAAAGACAAATTTGTAGTCATCTATTTGGATGACATTATAGTGTTCTCAAAATCTAACAAAGAGCATTTTCATCATTTGAAGAAGGTTTTCCTGAAGTGCAGAAGGTTTGGTCTCTCTCTCAATCCTAGGAAATCTTTGTTTTCTATGAAGGAAGGTAAATTATTGGGGCATATTATGTCAGTAGAAGGGGTAATAATTGATCCAAGAAGAGTAGAGGCCATCCAGACCTTATGTTTTCCTATATCTAAGAAAGAGGTTCAATCTTTCTTGGGTAAAATAAATTTTCTAAGAAGGTTCGTCTCTAATTTTTTGAATTAGTGAAGTACATTACAACCATGCTTAGAAATGAAAATGATGTGAAATGGACTTCTGAGGCTCGCGAATATTTTGATTAGATCAAAAAGGCTTTGACTGAAGCACCTGTGCTCATCATCCCTGACTATTCTAAGGATTTTACAATATTTTCCTTTGCTCATTTGACACATTGGTTGTTGTTTTTCTACAGAAAAATACATGAGGGTTAGATCAGCCTATTTCCCTTTTCAACAGAGCATTGAGGGATGCAGAAATGCGATATGATATCATGGAGAAGTAGGCATATGCTTTGATCAAATCCCTTAAGGCTTTCAAAATATATGTTTTGCATTAATTTTTTTTTGCATGTGTCCCTTCAACCTCAATTGAATAGATATTGATCCATCTTGACATAGATGGGAAGAGAAGCAAATGGATTGCTAAAATTCTAGAATTTGACCTTGAAATGAAGCCCACTAAATTGGTGAAAGGACAAGGTTTAGCTAGGTTGCTGACTGAATCAAACTGCAAATCTTTGGGGGTTAATTTCATGAACATAAACTCAGAAAATCAGGAAGTTGATTTTGCTGATAAAAGCTCTCATGTCGGCCCCAATTTGGTATAATGCACTTGGCATAGAGATATCATATATTTTCCGTAGAAGTTGTGGCGTCCTAATGGCTTGGAAAAAAACAAGGCGAGAGATTTGAAACTCAAAGAAATCAAGTATTGTCTCATTTATCAGGTTTTGTATCAGACACATCCTCTTGGAGTTCTTTTGAGATGTCTAGATCCACAGGAGACCCAAAGGGCCATAACTGATTTTCATGATAGCTTATGTGGGGGGCATCATTTTTGGAGGACGACATCTTATAAGATCCTCATAGATGGGTATTTATGTTCTGGCCTTTTTATTGATGTTTGTGAAAATATTAGAGCTTGTGTCAAATGCCAAAAGTTTTCTGGAAAGTAGCAGCTCAAATATTTTCGTTTGAAAACTATGGTGGTTTCTGAACCTTTTCAACAGTGGGGTCTTGACTTCGTTGGAGAAATCCAGCCAGCCTCAAGTGGTCAACACAGGTAGATTTTGACTACCACTGATTATTTCACCAATTGGATAGAAGCCATTCCTACAAGGAGTGCCTCCCACAAGGTAATCATTAGCTTCCTTGAAGATATCATGTCCATATTTGGTTGTCCAAGCAGTATTGTTACTAATAATGCTTCCTCCTTCAAAGTTGAACCATTGATCAAGTTCTGTGAATAGTATGGGATTACATTAATCCATTCTACTCCTTACTACCCCCAAGGAAATGTTTTGGCAGAGTCCTCTAACAAGGGCCTCGTAAATATCATCAAGAAATTGTTAGAAGATAACAAGAAAGCATGGGACTCAAAGATGAAATTTTCATTATGGGATGACAGGATTACAACAAAGAGGTCACTTGTTGTTTCCCATTTTCAACTTGTATATGGGGTTGAGGCTATCTTTCTTACTCAGCTTTCCTTGCCTGTGGAAAAATTCCTCCAGGACTACCAAGGAGAACTTGATGATATGGTCAGGAGGATACAAAAGACGGTAGAAGTACAACTGGCTAGGGAGAAACTACTTGATAAAGCTCAGGACCATCCATAGAATGTAAAACGAGCCTTTGACGAGAAGGTAAGCAAGGAATATTTTTAGCTGGTAGATCTAGTGCTCAAATGGGATGCACCCAAGCAAGACAAAGCCAAACATGGTAAATTTGAAGCCTTATGGATTGGTCCTTTCAATATTTCTGAGGTATTTTCAAATAACACTTATAAATTGTAGAACTTGGAGGATTCCAAAGTTTTTGGGGGCCCTATCAATGGGAACTTTCTGAAAAAATATTTTTCTTAATCCATGATTGGATTTCTATCCATTGTAAATACCACTTTCACTTTTATTTCTGTTTGAATAATTGACCCCATGACCCAAAATCTAAGGCACATAAACTTCTCATTCTTGGAATCTCACAAGGAGCATGCCATCCCCTATGGAGCCAATTTTATCACATGAAGTTTCCAAGGGTCTCTTGTAATTGTTGTTAATACCTAAGTCTTAACCATTTCCTCATCTCTCTCTTTTTGTATGCTAGTCCTAGAATTTTTCCCTTATGACTAGTAAATTTGATTTCATTTTTGTTTGAGGACTTGGTTTCCCTTGGTGTCTCCCTTGATTGAGTCTTGGCCGAATTTTTTTTTGTTTCTCTTGAAAGATAAAAACTTATTAGCATTTGGGTTCAAGGTATTGTTCATATGGTTTTCCTGAGCTCACAACAAGTTGTCCAAGCCCTTTGTTGATATAGGTTACAACCATGAGCATGAAGTGTAGCTTCCAAAGGCAGTGCATTTGGGCTGAAATAAAAGCAGCGAGAAAGTTCATGTTTCAACGGTGGAGATCCCAGATCCATTTAGATCAACAACCACGATTCATTTTGACACCGCAACATGCTATTGCGAGAGAGTTAGGTGGCGAAAGGTGGTGAGTTTCAAGCCCAAAATATGTGTGGGTCCAAACCTCTTTCGACGACCCCGAAATCAGGTGCTCATTCAGTGCGAAATTCAATGGCATCACGTGGACACCCCCTAGTCATAAAGCCATGTCTTGATACTGAGGAGAAATCAATTAATGAGAAAGGAACAATATTTGAAACCTCGTCTCACTCCATAAATAGAAGGCATGGAAGGTCTAGCAGTGGAGATAGAACTGTTAGCCCAAGGTACCACTATAGATGGTTTTTCCTACAGGCCCATGCTGATCTGAGCTTGCATCTGATAGAAGGATACATGCACAGTTTGACAAAAAGATGCATAGATCGAAAATCCTTAGACATGATGGTCAACTCGCGCTCCTAGTGGTTTTCCAATGGTCTGGGTATAAATACATCAGTTGAAGAATATGTTGTATTCGATGGTTGAGAACAACTACCTATTTTTAATAGTTTGATAGCAGAGGTGTTCTCTGGTTATGTATGAGACCTGAGACTTTCTCATTAATAGAAGTCAGTTTCTTTCATCATCTTGTTTTCTCTTGTGCTGAAACACTCGTGCATGGATGATCAAGATGAGATGTTGTAGTTGTATTGTAATGGAGGTTTGATTATAATGTTGTTATGATCTGTTTCAATATTTTCTTTCACTGTCCTATTTCCTCTTATGCTAAAATGATCATGCATGGATGATCCAGATGAGATATTGTAGTTTCATTTTAATGGAGGTTTGATTATAATGTTGTTGCGATATATTTCAATATCTTAAACTTAAGTTCAAGAGTGCTCTTGTGCCTGAGTTTTTCTTCACCAAGTTGCTTGAAGGCCAGATGCTCATGGAAGACTTGTCCACTTTCCTCACCAAGTATTCATCCTTCTCACCTTTAACATTAAACCACTAACTAAATTTAATGATAACCTAATTTTCTTATGCATTGCTAGCCTGTTTTTTTTGTGTTTAAACATTCTTATGTTGATCTTTGTCCATTTGACCTCCACTCATAAACCTACCTCCACAAACATTTTGATGGGTGATGAGATTATCCTCCTGTAATTTGAGGGTGACTCTCAAAGCTAAAACCATGTCAATTTTCTGACTAATTAGTTATATTCTATTGTTCAAGACCTTTCCAATGCCTACTTCCATGCTCAATTCTGAGTCTTGAGCAGAAAGTTATGGGTATTTA
>JASDQU010012606.1:29426-41372 GCA_032191745.1 Picea mariana
TGAATATCACCATCGGTAGATTGGAAGTTTGGCCAATGCCTTGACACATTCTCCATACACTTCCTATTGTCTTCTCAATTATTTGGATGCCTTCCTTTTCGACCCGAACACTACACCAATAATATAATTCTATGGTGTTCATTAGTGTTAGAAAAAAGGTTGTAGTCCAAGTATTGTTTAAAGGTATGAAGTTCATTGGAAATAATGTGGTACATGTCCTTTCCATAACCATATCTTTCTCTAACCAACCATGTCATGGTCTCATACATGACTATCTTTTCTGGCATTCATTCCTACAACAGGTTCATACCCTTTATTGCTTTGGTTATTACCTCATAACCAAATTAACATGACACGCTACTATGTCAGTGTGTGCATTCAAAATCTAAGAACATTTGATAGTTATTACAGGCCTCCATCCTTTACCACACCTAGTGGTATCTTATTCCAAATTATGCATTCAAATAATACAATACTGTGATTTTTATAAATAAAGCTGGTTGAGGAAATTCTTACCTAAATTCCCTTCATCAATTATGCAAAATAATTTTATAAAATACTTACATGCATGGTTGTCATTAAATAAATTTCATGCTACCTGGTTAGCTTCTAATAAGAGATGCTCGCATGCCTCCTTTATCAACCTTGTAATCAACACTTCATCTTTATGTTGCATCCTTCCATATGCAACAACATTAATAGCAACACATGCAACATGCATGCATTCTCTCTTTATTTGTATGTCTTTCCAACAAGACATAACATAATTTCTGCTACAATAATTGCAACAACTTCTTTCTCCCTGTATCACTTTTCCTTGATGATCCCATAAGTCATCAATTCTTCCTGGATTCTTGAATCTTCTTGTGCTCTCATTGTAATCAATGTACATGATTATTTCTTCCCTGACCAATTTATAGCCAAATCACTCTTGGCTACTTTTCCATTTCCAGCCAAATACTAAGATGATATTAACCTTCCCTATTCATTTATATCCTGGATCCACATAACCAAACTCACACTTGGACAAATTATAAATCCAATCATGTTGTCTTATAGAGTTTTGGATCTTCAACATCCATTTACTTTTCAGGAATGAACTACTTCAACCCTTTTCTAACTGAATACTTTAGCACTTGAGGTCTCTTGCACAATTCTCTTCTCTTTCCTTAGCCAACTATCCTCACACTTTACTTGCATAGCCAATCTCTAGCATACTATACAGATGCACATATTCCTTCCTTGACAACTGCATATAATTAATTGGAAGTAATTGACACTACTTTTAATTTATCATCATAATTTCCAGTGATACTTCCAACCTCTAGGAATTTCACTCATGGATCTATGTCACTTAAGATGGATTCTTGTCAGCTACAATCTCCTTTACATTATATACCAAGTGTAGAACCATTTTCTTCTTTATGGTTCCTTATTGATTACTCTTCAGAAATTCATTTCTTTTTGAAGTTCTTGACTTGAGATATCCATGCTAGAATATTTCTTATCTACTTTGAACACTTATACCCATATATTATGTTGATATTGATTTTCAACATTCCACTATTACTTGGATCCCTCTGATCCAACTCCTACATGACAAAATTACATTTCCAGTCATGTGCTTGGATTAACCTTGGAAATTTAAAACTAATTTATTTATTGACGCAAAATGGTTTAGCCTTTCCTTGACTGATCATATCAACATTTGTATTTTCTTAATGAACCATTACTTCCTCCTGTCTTGACCCATCTGGTTCCAACTTCACTTGCATAATCAACTTCTATTATTCCATATTGATGTACTTCATATCATGCTTCCACTACACACTTTGATAGAAATAATGGAGGTGCTATCTCCAAACCATAGGACTGATCCTTGGAGATGTTACATCTTAGCTCCAAATATACTCCTTGTTTCTCTTATCATAAAAAGATAATTTTAACCTATAGATATTTTAGAGTAGATATGCCCACACTCTACTTCCTTATCTGTACATTGGAATCCTTTAGAGTGAATGGACTCTCACCACATCATTCACTACGTGAGATACTCTTATATCCAAATTACATTGAGCACCTTGATTAACATGAGTGGATTTCTTGTAGTCAACTGGACCAACCAAGATTTTCCATGCTTTCTTCCACTTCAATCATATGTGACTAAAACTCATCTTTCTTGTTTTCTAGGGCTGCATATATCCTAGGTACACTTCTTCCGATGTCCTCCACTGTCTCAATCATTCTGGGTTTAATAATGCATCAGAATTATTTCTTCTGATTTTCCTAAAACTTTCCTTCCCATGTGTTATCACATGAAGTTGTTAAGGGTCGCCTATAATTGCTATTAATGCCTAAGTCTGCACCATTCCGTCATATCTCTCTTTTCCGTATGCCAGTCCTAGAATTTTTCCCTTCTGACTGTTAACGTCGATTTCCTTTTTGTTGAAGGACTTGGATTCCCTTGGTGTCTCGCTTGACTGATTCTCGGCCCAAATTTTTTTTGTTTCTCTTGAAGGATAAACACTTATTAAAATTCAGGATCAAGGTATTTTTCATATGCTTTGCCTGAGCTCACAGCAAGTCATCTAAACCCTTTGCCGATACAAGTGACATCCATGAGCACGAAGTGTAGTGGCCAAAGGAAGTCCATTTGGGATGAAATACAAGCAGCGGGTAAGTTCATGTTTCAACGATGGAGATCGTAGGGCCGTTCATATCAATGACCATGCTTCATTTCGGCGCCGCAACATGCTTGGCTGTTAAAATCCTTGATCATGATGAAATATAAACCATGGTATTGTGGGAGAGTTACGTGGCGGAAGGTGGTGTGTTTTGGGCCAAAAAGAGGTGTGGGTCCAAACCTCTTTCGACGACCTCGAAATCACGTGCTCATTCAACACAAAATCCAATGGTAACACATGGCTGCCCATAGTCATCAAGCCTCATCCCTATCCTAAGGAGAAATCGGTTAATGAGCAAGGACTCTTAGTTGAAACCTCGACTCACTCCATAAATATAAGGCATGGAGGGTCTGGCCATGGAGACAAAACTGTCAGCCCGAGGTACCAAGATAGACGGTTTTTCCTACAGGCCCATGTTGATCTGAGCTTGCATCTGATAGATGGATACACGCACAATATGACAAAAATATGCACAGATGGAAAAGCCTTGGACATGATGGTCATCTCATGCTCCTAGAGGTTGTACACTATTTTGGGTATAAATACATCAGTTGAAGAATATGTTATGGTCAATGGTTGAGAAGAGCTCCCTATCTATAATAGTTTGATAGTAGAGTTGTTCTCTGGTTATGTATGAGACCTGAGACTTTCTCATTAATAGAATTCAATTTATTTCATCATCTTGTTTTCTCTTGTGATGAAACACTCATGCATGGATGATCTAGATGAGATGTTGTAGTTGTATTGTAATGGAGGATTGATTATAATGCTGCTATGATCTGTTTTAGTATTTTCTTTCACTGTCTTGTTTCCCCTTATGCTGAAATTCTCGTCCATGGATGATCTAGATGAGATATTGTATTTTTATTGTAATGGAGGTTTGATTATAATGTTGTTGTGATATATTTTAGTATCTTAAACTTAATTTCAAGAGTTATCTTGTGCCAGAGCTTTTCTTCACCAAGTTGCTTGAAGGTCAGATGCTCATGGCAGACTTGTCCACTTTCCTCACCAAGTCTTCCTCCTTCTCACCTTTAAACTTAAACCACTGGCTGAACTTAATGAGAACCTCATTTTCTTATGCATTTCTAGCCTAGTTTTTCGTGTTTAAACATTCTTATGCTGAGCTTTGTCCATTTGAACTCCACTCATAAACGTACCTCCATAAACATTTTGATGGGTGCTAGGCTTATCCTCCTGCAATATGATGGTGACTCTCAACTCTAACATTCTTTAAGTCATTTCCAGGGAACGAATTGAAGACATTTCTTTGGGATTGAACTACAAATAAATTATGATTCTGAAGTTGCATAAAAAAATAGTACCTTGAATATTGCATATTGCACATGGAGACTCCATTATTTCAGTTGTGGATCCTAAAGGCAGACACACGAGGTCAAATCCATAACTACCTCTAAAAACCTCTGAAGCTGACCTAGAGAAGATTATAAAGAAAGGAAATACCTCTCAAGAAGGACTTTCAGCTGCTATACCGGGTGATTCTAGTAATTTACATGACCCTTCTTTTAAAACTCGAGTAGTTGTATCCAATTCTCCTTTTATACCATCTGCTGGAGTTTCTAGAAGTTTAGATTTTGAAAAATTATCTATTGAATTATCCCTTTTTAGTCTTCATTTGGAAGAAGAAAGTTTTGAAACGCCTGTTTCGCCTGATATTGTAAAGAGGTTTAGACCAAGGACCTTAGAATATTGTCTCACTTTGGGTTTTTATACTCCTCCTCCTATCAAAGTTGCTGTAACTAAAGAGGGGGAAACTTCTTTTCCCTTGATCCCTATACCATTCTCCTCCAAGAATCAACCACTTCCCCTTTCCCACAGAAACACAGTTGCAGTCCTACCTATCCAAACTTCATCTCCCCCTGGTTCTCCTACAATTCACATAACAATGGCAGGTGCTAATCTTCCTAGAAACATGATGGATGCCATAGTGGCTACTAGATATTCCCCTCTTGTTTTACCTCATCCTATGAATGCTCTCCCAGTTGAATACTACCTTAATTACGTGACCAAGTTCATAGGGGAGGAAGACATAATTGTAGAAGAACAACTTTCAACTTTTTATAGTTATGCAAATAATCTTAACATTGAAAATGAATATGTGTGGATGAGAGTTTTTGTACAGAGCCTTGATGGTGAGCCTAGGAAATGGTTTAGGTGCTTGAATCTTGGATCTATTGTTGGGATTGAAGCTCTAGATGATTCATTCTTGAGGCATTGGGGGGATAAAAAATATTTTGTTTATTATATTACAGAATTTGGGTCACTTAAGAGGAAAGAGGGGAAATTTGTTTCAGACTTCTCAAAAATATTTAATAAGATTTACAATAATATTCCCATTGAAATAAATCCTACATAAACCTCTACCAAGTTTACTTATTCCAACGCTTTTGACCCTTAGTTTTGCCTCCCATTAAGAGAAAGAAGAACTAACTCTTTATCTCATATGCAAGATGAAACCCTTGAATTAGAGTCTAATATATTGGAAACTGACAAAATTAGGAGTAAATATGATAGAGACAAAAGAAAAGGTAGGTATGAATCTTAAAACTCTTATTCCTCTGCTTCCCACCCTCAAGTGGATGAATTGACAAAACTAGTAAAATCACTTTCTGTAGAAATGGAGAAATTGAAATTTGAAGGAAAGAAGAGCTATAGGAACCCCAAAATACTAATAATAGGGGTAATTTTAGAAGACCCAATAATGCCCCTCAGATCATCCAAAGAGATAAAAGAAATAGGGATAGGCATGATAAAAAAATCCAAGCCCCTCTCCAAAATAACCTGGTTACTAATGAAGAAGGAGAGGAAGAAGATGTTGATCCTGAAATACATTGTCTTGGTGACACCTCTTCATCTCCTCATTTAACTCAATATGAATATGAAGAGTCTCTCATGGATAGACAACTAAATGAGTTGAGAAAAGGGGAAAGGACCAGTGGCAATCCAAATAGATAGAACCTAAGGTCAAAGAAGAAAGAGGGGAAGCCTGCCATTTCTGATCAGCCTACTAGAATAGAGAATCCTGCTAAGGGTGTGGCAACTAGCAACAAAGAAAAAGAGGTACAAAACCCCCAGGTAGTGGTTAATATCCCTACCCTAGAAGTTAAGGATATTATGAATCCTCCCTCCTCTTTTAGATTTGAGAATGAGATTCAAAAGATTAAAATCTCTATACCTTTTTCAGAGCTAGTTAAGAATGAGTATTTCAAAAGGTACCTTTACAAAATGCTACATCCTGAACCTTCATCTTATCCCACAGATTTAGTCAACCTCCAAGATGAAAAACTAGCTTTCATACTAGGACCCTTGGTAGAGGATAGGGATGAATCTTTCCCTCCTTTCTATACATCATTGAACATTCATGATAAAGTGCTTCACAACCGTTTGATGGATTCAGGGGAATCTCATAATATCATGCCTAAGACTGTCATGGATGAACTTGGGTTGGAGGTTACAAAAACCTACCATAACCTATAATCATTTGATTCCAGGAAGGTGAAGTGTCTTGGATTTATCAAAGACCTGGTTGTTTCCTTGTTCCAATTGCCAATGAAAAGTGTGTTCATGGATATTGTGGTGGCTGATGTCCCCCCCAAGTTTGGTATGCTCTTGTCTATATCTTGGATCAAAATACTAGGGGGAAATTTGCATATGGATCTTTCATATGCCACCATTCCTGTGTTTGGGGGGGAACATAGAAGGCTTTATAGGGAAGTACAACTTGATTACATTATCAGTAATGAATAAAATCCTACAAACCACCCCATTTTCACAGTTAATATTGATTTAGGAGCCAGTATGTTACAGCTGATTGATGCTCCTCAAACACCCATTGAAATAAAAAAGCAGACTATTACCTCTTGTGAAGATCCTCCTCCTAATACCCCTGTTTGGAAGATGTTTTTTTGATGGATCCTATTCCAGGGAGAGTGTTGGTGCTGGGGTAGTCTTTATTTCCCCTACCCAAGAGACCATATCTCTGTCTTACAAGCTTGAATTTGAAACAACAAACAATGTGGCAGAATATGAGGTTCTTGTTTTGGGTTTGAGGGTGTCTAAAGACATGAAGATTGAAGAGCTGGTAGTGTTTGGAGATGTTTAGTTGATTGTTCATCAAGTCAAAAATATGTATCAAACTAAACACCCCAGGTTAAGGACCTACATAAAAGAAGTATGGGATCTTGTCGATAGTTTATTCTTAGATTTTAATATCTCATTTGTTCCAAGAGAGGAGAACACTTTTGTAGATTCCTTATCTGTCTCAACAAGTAATTTTCAGGGTTCCTTTTCCCCCCAAACTCAAGTATGATGTGGAAGTAAAGTATAGACCCTCTATTCCTGACAATGTCAAACATTGGAAGGTTTTTGAGGATGATCTTGAGATAAAAATATTTCTTGAGATTGTGGATGAATTGTATGCTTTACATATTGATCAAGTTCATGATACTGAAGAAATCCCCCATGCTGATATTTTTTTGAATAAAATTGTTGGCCATCATATTTCTCAGTTACACAGTAAACATATTCCAAAAGGGCTTGTCCCTTTGGAGAGGTTGTTTGATAGGAATGATGTGGCTATAAATATTAAAGGTTCAACTGAAAATGCTCATGTGACTGAATGCAATTTAGGAACAATAGAAGACCCAAAGTATGTTAAATTGTCTAGCAGTTTGTCAAAGGAACAAAGGGTTGAGTATGTCAAGATTTTGAAAGAGTTTGTTGATGTGTTTTCCTAGAAATATGAATAATTGAGAACATATGACACCAAAATCATTGAACATAATATCCCTTTGAAAGAGGAGACCAAGCCTTTTAGGAAGAAGCTCAGACAAATAAATCCCATGTTGTTTCCTATTATGGAAAAAGAAGTGAAAAAGTTGTTTGATGCCCAGATCATCATTGCTTTGAGATATTCAAAATGGGTGGCTAACTTGGTGCATGTGAGGAAGAAAACTGGGGAAATTAGGTTATGTGTTGATTTCAGGAATTTGAACAGGAGCTCCAAAAAAGATAACTACACCTTGCCAAAGATGGAGCACATTTGGCACGGAGTGAATGGTTCATCTAGGATGTCTATGATTTGTGGATTCTCTGGCTACAATCAGATCTTTGTCCTACCTGAATATAGAGAGAAGACAACCTTCACTACTCCTTGGGGCACATTCATGTATGCTAAAATTCCCTTTGGATTGATGAATGTAGGAGAAACCTTCCAGGGAGCCATGGAAATTTCCTTTATTGGGGAGAAAGACAAATTTGTATTCATCTATTTGGATGACATTATAGTGTTCTCAAAATCTGACAAAGAGCATTTTCATCATTTGAAGAAGGTCTTCCTGAAGTGCAGAAGGTTTGGTCTCTCTCTCAATCCTAGGAAATCTTTGTTTTCTATGAAGGAAGGTAAATTATTGGGGCACATTATGTCAGTAGAAGGGGTAATAATTGATCCAAGAAGAGTAGAGGCCATCCAGACCTTATGTTTTCCTATATCTAAGAAAGAGGTTCAGTCTTTTTTGGGTAAAATAAATTTTCTAAGAAGGTTTGTCTCTAATTTTTTGAATTAGTAAAGTACATTACAACCATGCTTAGAAAGGAAAACGATGTGAAATGGACTTCTGAGGCTCACGAATATTTTGATTAGATCAAAAAGGATTTGACTGAAGCACCTGTGCTCATCATCCCTGACTATTCTAAGGATTTTACGATATTTTCCTTTGCCTCATTTGACACATTGGTTGTTGTTTTTCTACAGAAAAATACATGAGGGTTAGATCAGCCTATTTCCCTTTTCAACAGAGCATTGAGGGATGCAGAAATGCGATATGATATCATGGAGAAGTAGGCATATGCTTTGATCAAATCCCTTAAGGCTTTCAAAATATATGTTTTGCATTAATTTTTTTTTGCATGTGTCCCTTCAACCTCAATTGAATAGATATTGATCCATCTTGACATAGATGGGAAGAGAAGCAAATGGATTGCTAAAATTCTAGAATTTGACCTTGAAATGAAGCCCACTAAATTGGTGAAAGGACAAGGTTTAGCTAGGTTGCTGACTGAATCAAACTGCAAATCTTTGGGGGTTAATTTCATGAACATAAACTCAGAAAATCAGGAAGTTGATTTTGCTGATAAAAGCTCTCATGTCGGCCCCAATTTGGTATAATGCACTTGGCATAGAGATATCATATATTTTCCGTAGAAGTTGTGGCGTCCTAATGGCTTGGAAAAAAACAAGGCGAGAGATTTGAAACTCAAAGAAATCAAGTATTGTCTCATTTATCAGGTTTTGTATCAGACACATCCTCTTGGAGTTCTTTTGAGATGTCTAGATCCACAGGAGACCCAAAGGGCCATAACTGATTTTCATGATAGCTTATGTGGGGGGCATCATTTTTGGAGGACGACATCTTATAAGATCCTCATAGATGGGTATTTATGTTCTGGCCTTTTTATTGATGTTTGTGAAAATATTAGAGCTTGTGTCAAATGCCAAAAGTTTTCTGGAAAGTAGCAGCTCAAATATTTTCGTTTGAAAACTATGGTGGTTTCTGAACCTTTTCAACAGTGGGGTCTTGACTTCGTTGGAGAAATCCAGCCAGCCTCAAGTGGTCAACACAGGTAGATTTTGACTACCACTGATTATTTCACCAATTGGATAGAAGCCATTCCTACAAGGAGTGCCTCCCACAAGGTAATCATTAGCTTCCTTGAAGATATCATGTCCATATTTGGTTGTCCAAGCAGTATTGTTACTAATAATGCTTCCTCCTTCAAAGTTGAACCATTGATCAAGTTCTGTGAATAGTATGGGATTACATTAATCCATTCTACTCCTTACTACCCCCAAGGAAATGTTTTGGCAGAGTCCTCTAACAAGGGCCTCGTAAATATCATCAAGAAATTGTTAGAAGATAACAAGAAAGCATGGGACTCAAAGATGAAATTTTCATTATGGGATGACAGGATTACAACAAAGAGGTCACTTGTTGTTTCCCATTTTCAACTTGTATATGGGGTTGAGGCTATCTTTCTTACTCAGCTTTCCTTGCCTGTGGAAAAATTCCTCCAGGACTACCAAGGAGAACTTGATGATATGGTCAGGAGGATACAAAAGACGGTAGAAGTACAACTGGCTAGGGAGAAACTACTTGATAAAGCTCAGGACCATCCATAGAATGTAAAACGAGCCTTTGACGAGAAGGTAAGCAAGGAATATTTTTAGCTGGTAGATCTAGTGCTCAAATGGGATGCACCCAAGCAAGACAAAGCCAAACATGGTAAATTTGAAGCCTTATGGATTGGTCCTTTCAATATTTCTGAGGTATTTTCAAATAACACTTATAAATTGTAGAACTTGGAGGATTCCAAAGTTTTTGGGGGCCCTATCAATGGGAACTTTCTGAAAAAATATTTTTCTTAATCCATGATTGGATTTCTATCCATTGTAAATACCACTTTCACTTTTATTTCTGTTTGAATAATTGACCCCATGACCCAAAATCTAAGGCACATAAACTTCTCATTCTTGGAATCTCACAAGGAGCATGCCATCCCCTATGGAGCCAATTTTATCACATGAAGTTTCCAAGGGTCTCTTGTAATTGTTGTTAATACCTAAGTCTTAACCATTTCCTCATCTCTCTCTTTTTGTATGCTAGTCCTAGAATTTTTCCCTTATGACTAGTAAATTTGATTTCATTTTTGTTTGAGGACTTGGTTTCCCTTGGTGTCTCCCTTGATTGAGTCTTGGCCGAATTTTTTTTTGTTTCTCTTGAAAGATAAAAACTTATTAGCATTTGGGTTCAAGGTATTGTTCATATGGTTTTCCTGAGCTCACAACAAGTTGTCCAAGCCCTTTGTTGATATAGGTTACAACCATGAGCATGAAGTGTAGCTTCCAAAGGCAGTGCATTTGGGCTGAAATAAAAGCAGCGAGAAAGTTCATGTTTCAACGGTGGAGATCCCAGATCCATTTAGATCAACAACCACGATTCATTTTGACACCGCAACATGCTATTGCGAGAGAGTTAGGTGGCGAAAGGTGGTGAGTTTCAAGCCCAAAATATGTGTGGGTCCAAACCTCTTTCGACGACCCCGAAATCAGGTGCTCATTCAGTGCGAAATTCAATGGCATCACGTGGACACCCCCTAGTCATAAAGCCATGTCTTGATACTGAGGAGAAATCAATTAATGAGAAAGGAACAATATTTGAAACCTCGTCTCACTCCATAAATAGAAGGCATGGAAGGTCTAGCAGTGGAGATAGAACTGTTAGCCCAAGGTACCACTATAGATGGTTTTTCCTACAGGCCCATGCTGATCTGAGCTTGCATCTGATAGAAGGATACATGCACAGTTTGACAAAAAGATGCATAGATCGAAAATCCTTAGACATGATGGTCAACTCGCGCTCCTAGTGGTTTTCCAATGGTCTGGGTATAAATACATCAGTTGAAGAATATGTTGTATTCGATGGTTGAGAACAACTACCTATTTTTAATAGTTTGATAGCAGAGGTGTTCTCTGGTTATGTATGAGACCTGAGACTTTCTCATTAATAGAAGTCAGTTTCTTTCATCATCTTGTTTTCTCTTGTGCTGAAACACTCGTGCATGGATGATCAAGATGAGATGTTGTAGTTGTATTGTAATGGAGGTTTGATTATAATGTTGTTATGATCTGTTTCAATATTTTCTTTCACTGTCCTATTTCCTCTTATGCTAAAATGATCATGCATGGATGATCCAGATGAGATATTGTAGTTTCATTTTAATGGAGGTTTGATTATAATGTTGTTGCGATATATTTCAATATCTTAAACTTAAGTTCAAGAGTGCTCTTGTGCCTGAGTTTTTCTTCACCAAGTTGCTTGAAGGCCAGATGCTCATGGAAGACTTGTCCACTTTCCTCACCAAGTATTCATCCTTCTCACCTTTAACATTAAACCACTAACTAAATTTAATGATAACCTAATTTTCTTATGCATTGCTAGCCTGTTTTTTTTGTGTTTAAACATTCTTATGTTGATCTTTGTCCATTTGACCTCCACTCATAAACCTACCTCCACAAACATTTTGATGGGTGATGAGATTATCCTCCTGTAATTTGAGGGTGACTCTCAAAGCTAAAACCATGTCAATTTTCTGACTAATTAGTTATATTCTATTGTTCAAGACCTTTCCAATGCCTACTTCCATGCTCAATTCTGAGTCTTGAGCAGAAAGTTATGGGTATTTA
>JASDQU010012606.1:62301-93400 GCA_032191745.1 Picea mariana
TGTTGATGTGACTGAATGAAATTTAGGAACAGAGGGAGATCCAAAATATGTCAAATTGTCTAGCAATTTGTCAAAGGAACAAAGGGTTGAATATGTCAAGCTTTTGAAATAATTTGTTGATGTGATTTCCTAGAAATATGAAGATTTAAGAACATATGAAACCAATATCATTGAACATAGGATCCCTTTAAAAGAGGAGGCCAATCCTTTTAGGCAGAAACTCAGAAAGATAAATCCTATGCTACTACCTATTATGGAAAAAGAAGTGAAAACAATGTTGGATTCCCAGATCATCATTCCCTTGAGATATTTAGAATGGGTGGCTAAATTGGTGCCTGTGAGGAAGAAAAATTGGGAAATCGGGTTGTGTGTTGATTTCAGGAATTTGAACAGGAGCTCCAAAATGGATAACTACCCCTTGCCAAAGATGGAGCACATTTTGCAGAGAGTGACTGGCTCATCTAGGATGTCTATGATTGATGGATTTTCTGGATACAATGAGATATATGTATTGTCGGAAGATAGAGAGAAGACAAACTTCACGACTCCTTGGGTCACATTCATGTATGAAAAAATTCCCTTTGGATTGATAAATGTAGGAGAAACTTTCCAGTGAGCCATGGACATTTCCTTTATTGGGGAGAAAGAAAAATTTGTAATCATCTATCTGGATGACATTACAATGTTCTCAAAATCTGACAAAGAGCATTGTCATCATTTGAAAAGAGTCTTTCTGAAATGAAAAATATTTGGTCTCTCTCTCAATCCTAAAAAGTATGTGTTTTCTATGAAGGAGGGTAAATTATTGGGGCATATTATGTCAGGAGAAGGGGTAAGAATTGATCCAAGCAGAGTAGAGGCAATATAGACCTTATCTTTTCCCATATCCAAGAAAGAGGTTCAATATTTCTTGGGTAAAATCAATTTTCTAAGAAGGTTCATCTCTAATTTCGCTGAGTTGGTTAAGCACATTACAACCATGCTTAAAAAAGGAAGCGAGGTGAAATGGACTACTGAGTCCAGAAATTATGTTTATCAAATCAAAAGGGATTTGACTGAAGAACTTGTGCTCATCAAACTTGACTATTCTAAGGAATTTTTGATATTTTCTTTTGTCTCATCTGATACATTGGTTGTTGTTTTGCTACAAAAAACTATAGAGGGGTTAGAGCAGCCTATTTCCTTTTTCAGCAGAGCCTTAAGGGATGAAGAAACGAGATATGATATCATGGAGAAGAAGGCTTATGATTTGGTCAAATCCCTCAAGGCTTTCATAGTATATGTTCTACATTCAACTATTGTTGCATATGTTCCCTCAGCCTCAGTGAAAGAGATATTGATCCAGCCTGACAGAGATGGGAAGAGAAAAAAATGGATTGCTAAAATTATGGAATTCGACCCTGAAATGAAGCCCACTAAATTGGTGAAATGCCAAGGTTTAGCTAAGTTGCTAGATGAATCAAATTGCAAAGCCTTGGGGGTTAATTTTATGAACATGAACTCAAAAAATCAGCAAGCTAAGATTGTTGATAAAGGCTCTCATGTCAGCCCCAACATGGTAGAATGCACTTGGTATAATGACATCATATATTTTATATAGAAGTTGAGGCCTCCTAATGGTTTGGAAAAGAAAAAGGTGAGAGATTTGAAACTAAAAGCAATCAAATATTGTCTCATTGATCAAGTTTTGTATTGGAAGGATCCTCTAATAGTTTTGTTGAGATATCTAGACCCACAGGAGGCCCAAGGGGCCATAATTGATTTCCATGAAATCTTATGTGGGGGACATCATTTATGAAGGACCATGACTTATAAGATCCTCAGAGATGGGTATTTTTGGCCCAACCTTTTTACTGATGTTTATGCAAATATTAGATCTTGTATTAAATGTCAAAATTTTTCTGGAAAGCAACATCTCAAATATTTTCCTTTGAAACCTATGGGGGCTTTTGGACCTTTTCAGCAATGGGGTCTTGACTTCATTGGGTAAATCCACCCAACCTCAAGTGGTCAACACATGTGGATTTTGAATTCCACTGATTATTTCACTAAGTGGCTAGAATCCATTCCTACAAGAAGTTCCTCCCACAAGGTAATCGATAACTTTCTTGAGGATATCATTTCCATATTTGGTTGTCCAAGAAAGATTGTTACAGATAATGTTTCCTCCTTCAAAGATAAACCATTATTCAAGTTTTGTGAACAGTATGGGATTACATTCATATATTCTAATCCTTATTATCCCCAAGTAAATGGTTTAGAAAATTCCTCTAACAAGAGCCTCATAAATATCATCAAAAAGTTGTTAGAAGACAACAAGAAAGCATGGGACTCAAAGATGAAATTTTCATTATGGGCTGACAGAGTTACAATAAAGAGGTCATTGGGTGTTTCCCCTTTTCATATTTTTTATGGCATTGAGGTTGTCTTTCCTACTCATCTTTCCTTTCTTATGGAAAAATTCCTCCAGGACTACCAAGGAGAACCTGATGATATGGTCAGGAGGATGCAACAACTAGTAGAAGTACAACGGGCTAGGGAGCAACTACTTGATAAATCTTAAGACCATAAACATAAAATAAAATGGTCTTTTGACAAGAGGGTAAGCAAGGAAGGATTTCATTTGGGTGATCTAGTGCTCAAGTGGGATTCCCCCAAGAAAGAAAAAGGAAAACATAGAAAATTTGAAGCCTTATGGATCAGTCCTTTCAATATTTCTGTGGCATTTTCAAATAACACCTATAAGTTGCAGAGCTTGGAGGATTCAAAAAAAAATTGTGGCCCTATCAATGGGAAATTTCTAAAAAAAATATTTTTCTTAACCCATGATTGAATTTCCACCATTGTAATTACCACTTTCTTTTTATTTTCAGTTTAGATAAGTGACTCCATAACCCAAAAGCTAAGGCACTGGAACTATGCGTTCTTGGCAGCTCGCGGGGAGAATGACATCCCCTATGGAGACAATGTTATCACATAAAGTTGTTCAAGGTCACAGGCAACAACTATGAGTGTAGAAGAGTGGGAAAGTGCAGTTTACAGTGGTAGAGATCTCCTGTGCAGTTCAATTTAGCATTATCTCGAAGCGTAGTTAGAGGGATTCCATAATTAGCAGGTGGATAAATTTTAGTGGGGGTAGTAAAATAACAGACGTGCCCAAATCATAGATCACAATCAGATCAACAGCCACCAATCATTTTGGTGCCATGAGCTATGTGGGTGTTAAAATCCAAAGGCGGGCCTAAATCCAAACCGTGGTATTACAGGGAGGCTATGTGGCGAAATATGGTGCATTTCGGTCTCGAAAGAGGTGTGGTTCCAAACCGCTTTTGACGACCCCAAAATCATGTGCGTGTATAGTGTTGTATCTAGTAGTGACAAGTGGTCACCCACTAATCATCTAGCTGTGCTTTGATCCCAAGGAGGATTGAGTTAATGAAAAAGGACCGATATCTCAAACCTCAGCTCAATCCATAAATAGGAAGCTTGGAAACTATGGTCGAAGAGACAAAACTATCAGCCTGAGGTACCATTATGGATGGTTTCTTATTACAGGCCCATATTGATATAAGCTTGCATCTGATAAGAGGAAACATGCACATTCTGATAGAAGGATGCACAGAAGAAAATATTTGAATGGGATGGCTTGATCACACTCCTAGAAGTTGTGGACTGATCTGATTATAAATAGATCAGTTCAAGATTTTTTTATGGTCGTCGAATGGTTGAGAAGAGCTCCCTATTTTGTAAAATTTTGATACCAGAGTTGTTCTTTGGTTATGTATGAGACTTGAGACTTTCTCATTAATAAAATTCAGCTTCTTTCATCATCTCATTTAATCTGTGTTGAAACACTCGTGCATGGAGGATCCAAACAAGGGTTGTAGTTGTATTGTAATGTAGGTTTGATTATAGTACTTCTGTGACATGTTTCAGTATTTTCTTTTGTTTCCTTGTTTCTTCTTATGCTGAAATGCTCGTGCATGGATGATCCAGACGAGTTGTTTTAGTAGCATTGTATTGGAGGTTTGATTATTATGTTGCTGTGATATATTTCATTATATTAAACTTGAGCTCAAGAGTGCTCTTGTTCTTGAGTTTTTCTTCACCAAGTTGCTTGAAGGTCAGATGCTCATGGGAGACTTGTCCACCTTCCTCACTAAGTCTTCCTTCTGCTTAGCTTTAACCTTAAACCACTGACTAAAGTTAATGAGGACCTCATTTCCCTATGCCTTTCTTGTCTATTTTCTGTGTTAAAACGTTCTTGTACTGAGGTTTGTCCATTTGACCTCCACTCATAAACTTACCTCCACAAACATTTTGAAGGGTATTGGGCTTATCCTCTTGCAATCCGAGGGTGACTCTTAGTGCTAATAGATAGGGTATCCATCTTTCATTGTCATGAAAAAATGTGTCAATTGTTTAAAAATGGAGTTGAGTACATTGTTAGAGAACATACAAAGAAGATGAATTTGTCACTTACAAATGTTGGACAAATGAAGAGACTAGTCAATGCTAGTAACAACCTTGTACTTTTGATGATTAAACCCAAAGGCAATGATGAAGAAGAAGCTTTCCAAGGATGTGATGAAAAGTTCCAATCTGATTTATATGAGGTTGTTAACGAAAATGTTTATATGTTTCAGGAACCAAGGGGATTGCCTCCGAAAAGGGGTATCCAACATGAGATTCTATTGCAGCAAGATGGTCCTATTCCAAACATTGACATGTGCAAGATGTCGGTCATGGTGAATGTTGAAATTAGAAATCAAGCCCAAGAGTTGCTTGACAAAGGGGTAATCAAACCAAGCACATCACCATACCGGTCACCAGTTGGTTTGGTACTAGAGAAATATTGTATATGGCATATGTGGGTAGATTTCAGAGCCTTGAACAAGACTAAGAATATGATTGTTGAAGGAGACACATGGAAGAAAGATATGAAATCAAACCAAGCTCCATTTCATTCCTTGAAACGATATGTATTCCACTTTGTGATAAGGTATAACAAAGACATTTATGACAAAGTTGTTGATATGCTTACTAGGCCTATTGTTAGTGCTTCAATATTTTTTAAGCATAATCTTATCATGCGTGAGAGCTATATGGAACAATATGCTTTAGATGCTGATTTCAAAAATGTTTATGCAACATTGTGTTTTACTAACCAAGTTGAGGAATCGGATTCCTATGTGCATGGTAAACTTTTGTATCTTGGCAAGTTATATTTTTCACAGGGTGAAAGAGTCAATATGATAAGGGAAGCACATTCTTCTCTTGTTGCTGTTCATTTTGGTGTAGGCAAGACGGTGGCTAGTTTCCAAATCAAGCATCCTAAGTTTTGGGATGAGCATCTACACTACTTTCAGCAAGCTTATAACCAAGCCAATAAGTTCATTGAACAAGTTCATTTTGTGTATCAAACCGTTCAAGAATAGCTGGAAAAGAGCCAAGCCAAGTACAAGACAAGACATGAAAAGTTTTGTGTTGGTCTCAAAGGCACCAATCCAAGAAAGGATATATGGATTGAGGTTGTAAAGGTGAGGGAACTATACCCTCATCTTCATATTGACTAAAATTAGTCTTTTGGAGGTCCAAAAGCTTCCCAATGGGGAGGAGTGATCCAGGGGATCAAATTTTGCTCAAAAATCAAAGTGCTCAGAATTTATTCAAAAAGGACACTTGCGTAGGCCTCATCTCATGATCCCAACACAACTTGAATGGGTTCAAAAAGACGTTGTGTGAGCGAGATATTGTGTTTTGATCATTTTTTCAAACATGCAAAATTTTGTTGACTGTACAATCAATAGAGTGTTGATGTGAAAGTTGACCGTACATTCGGTACGACTGTATAGTGATTATGTGACAGGGTATGGACCCACACGTGGTAGGTGATGTGGCAGTGATGAGTTGGCATGCTGACAGACCAGGCTCGGTGGTAGACATGTGGGCGAATGGGATGCTAACACGTGTCACACATTGGGAAAGTGTTATGGTGCCACGTTGCACCCCTCCAATGAACAAAATTAGTTTGTTCCCACGAGGGTTGGAACCCGTGAGCTCTGGGAGGGGACATGTCAATGACTTGGGAGGTCAAACTACCAACCCACCCACATGGTATTCCTTACCTATATACATTATAAAAATTATATGAATTTGCATTATCATTTGGTTGGCGGAGAATAGGGTCGAGGCTTACCCCTAGCCCCCGGTCCATAGCATAACATATGAACACTCCATGGTGTAGGGTTGCACTAATTTCCACAAAATTTGTTCGACACCTG
Organism: Picea mariana; assembly: GCA_032191745.1. Classification (NCBI taxonomy): domain Eukaryota; kingdom Viridiplantae; phylum Streptophyta; class Pinopsida; order Pinales; family Pinaceae; genus Picea; species Picea mariana. The sequence goes on from JASDQU010012606.1 coordinate 68,586, forward strand.
GAGCCTTAACCCTCGATCCATATTTCCATTCATACAACCTATTACATAACCGTTTGGCGTGGGGTTTCAATGGTTAGCCCCAGTCACTTGAATTCTTACCACATACCATATGACCTGTCCTTTACCCTTGGTGCACGCGTGGACTGTTACAGTGGAGGTTAAGCCTCGTCACATGAATATATACCACATGACCACATGCCAAGCATAGAGGACCTAGCCAATGGGCGCGCAATAGTTAGGTCATTGGCCACATGGGTCATATGACCGAATTCTCCGCCGAGGTTTGGGGGTTGGAAAAAATGGTCCTACAATTTCATCCATTTTTCAGGAATCGTTGCGTGTACTGGGTTTTGGCATGGAAAACACACAGAGGCCAAGTTACTCTGACAATGGGTGAAATTTGGCAAGCAGTTACAACAAGCTTGAAAGGGAAAACTTTCAGGAGGTGTAACTTCTTCATCTTTTGGCCAAACTAGGTGCCGAAAAAGCCCAGGTAGGGGTTTTTGGACATTCTAGAGGCATTGAAGCCATCTATTTTGTATTATGAACATTTTAAGAGAAATTTTTAAGAACAATGAAAATGATCCAAGGAAATTTGGACTAGGATATGTATCCCAAGAGAGGGGTGAACTCCTTTATCATTTGTTGTGTTATGTGTTCATTTTTTTATGGTTTTTATATGACTTATATATTGCTCATGACTAAGTAAAAACTCATTAAACTTATGTGTTAGTAACTTGATCCAATTATCCAAACATATATCATTTTTACCCTTTCAATTTAAAAGATAAAAGTCTTCTTCATTTTTAGATCAGTTGGAAACAAACCCATTTCAATTTCAGATCACTCGAGATTCACTACCTCTCCCCGAAGAGACAATCTTGTGATAAAATATATGCCATCCACTTCAATCCTCTATGGTTTCTAATCAATATTGAAGGCTTCTGTCTCCGGATACCAATAGTTTACGAGCATCTATAGTAACCTCACTTGACCCCTCGTTCCTTTGAGAGCCAAAAATTTATAAAGGCCACATATTTTAAAATCTTTTTGGTCTTGTACATCTCTTTACACTTTTGCATCTACCTCTTCATGCTCCCTCTCCCTCCATTCAATCACCATGCTGCAAAGGAAAAATCATTTTTTGAGTCTTGTCAAAAAAGGTGTTGACGGACTTGCACGTGGGCTAGCATGCTAACAGTCATGTATAAGGTAACATATACACAGGAAATATTTTCCTTTCCTACATACATGGAGGCATGTATGTGTCTTGATGAACTATCACTCGTGTACACCCTATTTTACATGTTGCACCCTCTAAAAATAAAAAAATGAGGACTAAATTTGATTTTCAAACCACCGAAAAATAAAGAGGAGGGGATGGGAACTTACTTGGTCCAGACAATTTCTAATTTCATTGATCGTATCTCCTGCAATAAACACTTGAATATCATGGGAAAAATGGCCCGAAATGCACTATGAGGGTGAAAAAACTCAAATGGTATCGTAAATAGGTCGATTTTTATTATGAGTAGAAATGTTTTAATCACTTCATATAGTTTGTGTTGATTGTTTTACCGTATAGAATAATAGTGCAGTGGAAAGAGTTTGTTTGGTGGTTTTGTCTAGGATTTTTGCATTTTTTGGTGTCATACCCACGTTCATGCCTTTGGCAGGTATTTTCTCTCACCAACATATAGTATAGGTTGTCACTCAATTTTGAATTCTTGAATTGTACTATGACTGTGATCTATATACCTTAGGAACATACCTATTTATTAGCAAAACAGAACCTTCTTACTGCTACTAGAAGTTTCATTGCTAAGTGGTAGAGGCTTACCAAAGATGGGTGCCCTTGTTAGAACCTTTGTGTCATTTCATGCCCATGCAGAAGTTATTCCATAGGACCGGTAATTCCTTATATTTATGATATGACTTTGCATTCAAACCTCATATTATTACTCATAAGCATTCTAATCCTTACCTATGGGAATCCCCTTGAGTCTTGGTTAAGCTCTTTTGCGACTCTCTAAAAATAAAAAGATTATTGAGTGAAATTGTCTCATTCACACTCGTTAAATGGATTTGAAATGACGTCTATTTGGTGTAATTTTAACCCTTTTTCAGACCATGTAGACTACTTACAAAAAAGGAATACTCTAGTCAACATCAACTAGAAGAGTTCTCCTGGGTATTATTTTATACTTTTTTGGGCCTAGGGGACTAAATATACGAAAAATGAAATTATTTGGAATTAAGTTGTAATCCCATTCCATCATCTTGCTTGGAGCATTGATCTTATTTCGGGTTCCCACTTTCTCGTTATAATTCTCTTACCTCAGCAATTTGAATCACTAGCCAAGTAGAGCCCTATTTATATCCTTTGCAAATTGAATTACTGTACCCTAAGAGGAAACATTCCCCTGAGTGTCCATGCCCCACATGCACTCCCTTGTATTGAGAATAGGCATGTTCCACTGTTTATAGCCAATTCCTTACTCATGACACTCGTTTCCTCTCTTGTATCATAACATTTTTTTCCTATGAAAAAACAAACAAAATATGGGAGGGAAAAGAATATTTTCTCATATCAGTGGTAGTCATGTCGCCTTTGAACAAAGAATTTTTTTTTGAGTCAACTATAATCCAAATTTTGGGTTTAGCATGATCTTAGGAAGATGAAATTGTTACTTAGATTTTACTCCTTCGACTGGTTATTCTTCCAGTCCCTATGGAGATTTTGTTGATTCCTTCTGTATCACGAGTTTTATCATCAAGTCTATTCTTCTTGAATTATCCATATGTCTCATGATCTTATTCAAAGGAAGTATATAAGCCTGTTTCGTCCATTTCTCAGAACTCTTGACTTTTCATGTCAGCCATACCCTAAGTGTATCTCAGAGTCACATGAAGTTGTAGTCCTACCATGCACCCTGGTCCTACTTTCATTATGGGTAGGTAACCTTGAACCCAGCAGTCAACATATCCTTATTGGTCATTGAATGAGTGGTTTCCCTTGTATTCGACGAAAAGAAATATATTCACACATTGGGATTCATGCAGTGTCTTAGATTCCATTAGCTTTATTGGTGGTTTCCTTGCCTTTGTCGGCAGTATTCCTTATTAGTGTTTATTTAGAGGGTCCTTTTGTGCACTACTTGCATCTAGTGCATGTGAAAGATGCACAGGGTCATTGGTTCATGAACATCCTATTCTTCTGAGATCCACCTAATCATCAACATATTGCTTTGTACCACGTGTTGACTGATGAGAGATTCCCTAATGCTCTCCTTTCAATGGGTATACATCCATCGACTTCAGCTCATCTATTCTGGAAATGAGACCTAGATTCCTATGAGCACCTATAATATTGCATTCATCATTGGCAGGTTCTCTCTCCATCGATAGTTGGGAATACATCAATGTCTCATGATCGATGGATTCTTCAAGTGTTTGACCTCAACACCCTTATTCACACTTGAAAGAATGTACTTGGTTCCTTGATACCTACTTTCATTATTAGTAGGTTGTCTCAAGTTTTTTAATGGTATACCTTAATGACTGGTAATAAAACAAAGTCTTGTTGTGTTCGACATCAACTCCTCTATTCACATGATGTATACTTTCACCTTCGCTGGATAATGTAGAATACCTCTAGCTTATTGTATTAGTATTTCTATTATGTTGTTGTCTTTCATTGGACCAATACCTATATGACTTCAGTGATCATGGGAGATCATATTGTACTCTGTTGTATACAAATATCTTCATATTGATTTTGAGACTGGATTCCACTAGGATTTGTTTGTGACTATCAGAGCCTATGGCATTTTCCTTCTTTGTATTGCCTACTCATGGCCATGAACAACTATTTGGTATATTTCCACATGGATCTGCAGTGTAATTCAAATTAACAACCATGTGTACAAAGTCATTATGGATTGTAATATTCTCATGGGTAACTAGAATGTCCAACTGAGTCTCCATTACTCCACTTCTGAGAATTATAATGTATTTCAGCCATCACAGATACTCCTCTGACCTCACACATTAGGGGGCATATGTTACAACAAATTTTTCCTCACCCTGTGTAACTTGCTTGGATGGCCTCTCCATTTCCCTATATAGATTTGAAGTCCCATTTTGTACCTTCCATAGCCAAAAAATAACATTTTTCCACATATGCACACCCTATCAGTTATAAAACAAGTGTATATGCAGGTTTCTCCACTAAAACCTGCGTACATAGGGTTTGGTGCTCAAAATTAAAAATTATGTCAGGTTCCAATGTCACGTCACGAGATCCATGACCTTGACCTTCCATATACTGGAAATGCTTCGACTCTACCCTTCAATTCCATTTGAAGGCTATAAATTAAGACATATCTAAGCCTTGAAAAATGAGAGAATTCAACTTTGAGAGAAAAGATACTCTAGAGAAATTTTACTTGGCATTGATTCTGCATCCCTTTATCCTTGAAAGTTTGAACTCATTATTCAGGCCCCAAGCTCTTCCTTATTTTTGAAGGAGAACCTCATTGTATCCTTTATATGAGATTTCCTTTGGTAAGGGATTGAAGTGGTGGAGGCCCAGCTGGAGGGAATTAGTTTCTTATTTTTGAGATGTGTCGTTACATAAGTTTGTCTCTTATATACTTCTAATGATTATTTGAATAGAAATACTCTTTTCTCGTCCAATTGATATCTTGCAAATATTTGAATTATTATTCCATGGAATTATTTTTCATGTATGTTAATGGATTATGCTAATCTATGTGCTAACATTTATATTATCACCATATGCTTGTGTATCTTGGTTGTTGAGGACAAGTTGTAGATATAAAGCTTTGAGTTGCGTTTTCAACGATGGTCTTCATTGACCGTCTGGGCGAGGTAGGCTCTTGGCCTTGTCTTGTTAGCATTTCATTTATATAGCATACTTGGGATCAGAGTTGATTTATGCATGTCATTCCATCTATTTTGGTTTAACCCATTCCATAAATATATTTTCCTTGTAACAACTTACAATGGGATTGGAAGAAATTGTAAATCAAAAGACCTTTGGATTTGGGATAAAAAAAAAATCCTCTTTCACACTCTCATCACTCTTGTTATCTTATAGAGATGTGAAATTTTGGGTTTTGTTATATCTCAAGAATCCTGGAAAAAGATAGAACAAATAAAAAATAATTTTATCACTTATAATCTAAAATTAAGGGAAATACACCCTATCCTATCCTCTTAATAGAAGAAAGCCTCTCCTCCATTGAGATAATTTCCATGATTAGATACCTAACTCACAAGAACAAGATAAACAACATGGATGACAAGAGGCTCCCACAAATTTCTTCAAACTCTAGCCAAAACCATGGGTGGCTCAAGAATGGATGACATAAAGATGTCAAATATTGGATAAATCATTGGGAAATACAAGAAGAATCCATAATCGAGAATACTAATAATATTACAAATATTATCACTTTGAAATTTAAGGAGAATATGTGGTGTGATAAATAATTAGTGGATAAAAGGAAATTAAGATACTAAAAAGACGTGGTAAACCCTTATTTAGAAGATCAAAAGTACCTCTCAATTTTGATAAGTGAAAATAATAAAATCAATATTGCTAAAATAATAACAAACTCTCATGAGCTACACAGTGAAACTGGGTGTTGGAAAATTCCTAAAACAATGTGGGATGAAAGAATATTTCATCTTTGTGACACTATAAGGGTAGAATATGAAAACACTTCCTCTTAGATTTCTCTTTCTATATGCATATTATATCCCAATTCAAAAATATTTTCCACAATACATACATTCCTAACCTTCTGAGTCATCTATGGTGATCTTGGAACACTTCTCTCAATGTTTTTTGAGCATAGAAATATAATTTTAAAGAAATTGAAGTAATATCTTAGCTTATTAATGTCTTGTAAACCAATTGGTCTCAATGGACGTTAATCATCCTCAACATCATCATAAAAATAAATCAAATGAATATTAGAAGGAGACATTAAAATGTAGATTAAGAGATACAAAATCAATGAAGTCTATTTGCACTATTTTTACCATCCATTTTCCTCAATCCATTTCATCTCTAATTATGAAAAAAATTACAATCATGTTCTCGATACATTAAAATAAAAAAAATAATTTCTTGAATATATACTTTTTTGGTAAATTTATAGGATAAAATTCTATTAATTCCTCAAAATATCATACATAAAAAAATTCCTTGATGTTGGCCTACCACTGGGGAAACTAGACCAACAACAGAGGAGCAAATCATAAGTCCATAAATATTGTTTATAACTTGTCCAAAAAATATTAAATTATAGATATCTAATATAGACTATGTAGTGGCTACAAAACCATTTCTTATGATCATCTCTTCCACTGTTTGATATCCAAAACTTTAAAAAAAGTACCTATAACTCAAGTAGTTGGCATCTCCGTCGACGCACCTATATTATTATCTCCTGGGAGAGAACCTGGACCAGGATTGATATTGCTAGTAGGAGTAGAAACCACTAGAGTGGTGTTGGATGTCATAATGCAAGAGAGAATTTCCCTAATAAGGAGATGGATGCCATCAAGATGTAGTTTAATGGTATTTCGGGCATCCTCCTGCATCTAAGGAATCTGTCCCAGGAAGGTCATCACATGCCATTATAGTTCTATATTTTTCTAGTACGTGGTGTCCCTAGCTTAGGTAGTTCCCACGTTAGGGACCCATATAATGGTTTCCTTTTCCACCTATGATTCCATTGCCATTTCCCTTTCCATACTGACCTTCACTTTGACCTCATCTAGTTGTCTTTGAAAAATAAGAGGAGTGTTGATCCAGTAATTATGAGAAGCATTGTAGGCCTCCTTATTCCCCTCTAGTGATCAGTCACTCTTTGTCAATTTGATGAGAGGAGGATACACCCTGGGTTCCAGAGCCTCGCCTCTATCTCCTTGAATAACCATGACAAGGAGCCATGATTTAATAGATGATTGTTCTAAGAGTTGATTGGTATATCTAGGCCAGAAGAAGTAGTGGCCACAAGCCTCCACTAAGAGTTCCTTGAGAGATGGAGAGATTTTCCCTAGAAAAAGACGATGAAACCTGCGCATCCTGGAGAATAATTAATCCTTGACTCTACTGAGAATCCTTTTGTTTTTTGTTTTATATTTACATGCTTAAGAATGGGGGTGGAAACTGTTAGTCGCAGATCAACCTAAGTACATTGAGTTATGAAAACCTACTCCTTCATCTAGGTGCCTAGGGTGAATCATCCCCTCAGTTAGAAAGTTTTCAGATGACCCATGGGAGATCCAGGGGGCCTACATACTATGGTTCTAGAGAGCTCTGTGGCACATTAATTCTAGGTTGGAAATGTCGACATGAGTGCCTTCATCTATCTCTAGGTCCCTTCTAGAATTTGGAGACGAGTTATTGTCAATTAATTGATCCTTGCAACCTTTCTTAAGATTGGGTTTTCCACCATGAGACCCTCCTTGGGGTCAGTCCCTCACCTTATTCTAGGTACCAATTCATTAGAAATAATATCATTCCTTGGAGTACATCTACCCGCAGTGTATGTCCCTTCCACCCCATATGAGAATGGGTAGTCCATTGAGGCTATTATTTTACAGTTGGTGTGGAGGCAATCTTCCCAATTTGGGTGCTAGGGTGTGTCCCAATGTTCTTCGTTGGATAGAATTATTTCATTTTCCAACATTCTTGCAAACCTATGCACATGGTTGGGGATGAGAGCTAGGATGGAACTGATGATGTAATGAATTCTTTCTAGGGATGATTATAGGATCCAACTGTCAAATTGTTTTAGGTTAGGGACTCCCTTTGAATTTGATGGACCATATTGATGCTAATTTGGGATTTTCCCTCATCTATTATCTTCTTAAATCTGTCTTCTTTGGTTATTCTCCATCCTTCCTCTCATGCATGTAGCTATGAAACATTATTTCTTCTGATACCTAGCTTGCCTCCATAAGTTATAAGAATGAAACCATGCTCGTCTCTGGAAATGCCTCCATAACCTGCTATACCTGGGTTGCCTTTGGACGCACCATCAAAGTTGATTTTTATGAAGTCACAGGAGGGAGAGGGCCAACTAGAGGAGGTAAACAATCTATTATGGGTATTGGTGTATCAAAGAAAATCTATGGAACTTTTGATATTTAAGGCCTATAAAATGGTTCTTCCCTAGGGATGGCTTTCCATTCTTCCTCATTCCATGAATGAGAATAAATGGTTTCCTAAATGGATTTAACAATTTTAGGCCATATCTCTTGAGGGGATAAGGAGTCTTGTTTGAAGATCCTCTTGTTGAGTTTTTTCCATACTTCCCAAGTTAATAACCATGGAAGGAGCTGCCAGGATTTATTTATAGGCCAGAGTTCTATGGTGGCTTGGATTGATTGTTTTTTCTAGATAGATATGTGAAAGAGGAGGTTAGAGTGGTCCCATAGAGATTTTATGAAGTGGATGACATTGAAAATATGCTCCACTTATTCCTCTCCAAAGAAGTAGAGGGGGCATCTAGAAGGCCCAAAGAAACCCTTTTTACTGAGATTGTCCCAAGTAATTGTTTTCTTGAGGATTAAAAACTAAAGAAGAGTGGAGATTTTTGGCCATAGATTTTTCATCCAGATGTGCTCCCATATGATTGAATTCATAAATTTGTTTTGATCTATTGCTATGTTATTGTCTTCCCTTACTGAGTATGAACCTGAAGTTGAGTTACCCTAGTGGAGGTGATCTGGTTGATTGGAGTTTCTGATCTTATGGGTTTTTAGTTCATCCCATAATTTGTCTAGGGTAGCACAATTTGATACCCCAAGCCAACGGTATTTAGGAAGACAACTTCGTCTATGAGGTTGTTCTTCCTCAATGGACCAGTATTCTGCTACACTTATTTTTTTCTAACTAGTCATAGATAATTTGATGTCGATAAAAGGTTTTGATATGACCATCTTGTGAGTTGGTTCCAGGCGTCCTCCCAAAAGAGGGAATCTTGGCCATTTTTTATTTCCTAGAAGCAATGTTGTTGTATCAGATGTTGAGTGTTCCAGGACATATTCCAAATGCTAGATCCATCTAAGGCATTGTTCATGCAGATTGGTTGATTCCCTTGCATCACTTTGCCATATTTGTTTTTCCATAAATTAGCCCATTGAGTTAGTGGGTTGGTTAACTAATGCCACCATATTTTGGCTCTTAGGGTTCCGCTTAAAATATATGGATCTATTAGGTCTAATCCTCCAACACATTTTGGGAGGAAAATTGTGTCCCATGAGACCAAGGCCCATTTCTTTTTGGTCTTCAAACTACCCCAAATGAAGGATCGGTGAAGATTTTTTATTTCCTTAAGAATATATTTAGGGAAAAATGGAGAAGAAAAGTAGTAAATGGGCATGTCTTACAGGACTGATTTGATGAGGATGAGAAAATTGGGTAAGTTGAGGGAGTGGAAGGCCCAATTTTCCATTTTTTTGGTCATACATGAGAGGAGCTCCTCCAAAGAAGCTTTATTTAAATAATTTTCCACTGTTGGAACACCAAGGTACTTAGAGGGAATATTTGTTTTCTTATATCCAAGGATAACCATTAGATGATGTTGAATGGGAAAAGGAGTGTTAAAAAAGAAGATCTGGTATTTTTCTTCATTAATAGTCATCCCTGAAGCAACTGAAAAGTATGAAAGAACTTGTTTGATGTGACGGGATTATTTTACAGTTGGAACAATCATTAACATTGTGTCATCAACAAACTGTTGATGAGTAGCAGGTTTTTCCCCATTGAACGATGAATTCCCATGAGTTGTTGTTTCTTGAATGGAGTGACTCAGTCCTTGTGCTATTAGAATGAATAAAAAGGGTGAGAGATGGTCAACCTGACGAATGCCATATAAGGGTAAAAAATTCGTCGAGGGAGAGACATTAACTAAAATGGAGAAGAAGGAGGAAGTAATCAAGGACATTATCAAACTAATCCAATTCTAGGAGAATCCAAAGGAAAGAAGGATATTATGGATGTAGTACTAGTTGAGGCTATCAAAGGCCTTGAATAGGTCAAGTTTGATTACCATGTCAGGATTCTTGGAGGTGTTTAGGGAGTGGATAAGTTCATGCATGAGAATGATGTTTTCTAGAATATATATCTTCAACATATCATGACCGCTCTTATGAGATGAGGGAAGGAAGGAGGGTCTTGAGGCAGTTGGAAATGAGTTTGGAGATAAAATTATAAATGACATTGCAAGAGATATAGGACATAATTTACTAGGATTTGCCACCTTTTCCTCTTTTGGTATGAGGGAGAGAAAAGTAGTGTTGAAGGTTCAGAGGACTTCCCTAAAGAGATGAGAGTATTCCATGACTTCCAAGACATCCTTCTTGATCATAGGACAATAAGCATGAAAAAATTTAGTAGTGAATCCATCTGGTCCTGGGGATTTACCTTTGAGAATTTCCATGATGGATTGTTCTTCCTCCACCATGTTGAATTTTCTTATCAAAGCTTCATTTTTTTCTTCTTTTATCATCTTTGGTATGTGTTGGGATATTTTATTTATTTCCTCTTGGCAATCCCAATTGGGTTATTTCATTAAGTTGTTGTAAAATTGAATTAACTCTTATTAGAACTCTTGCTTCTTGCATAGCTTGTTTCCCTGGATATATTGAAGGGGGGTGATTCTATTATGGTGGAGGCGCTTCATCATGGAGTTGAAAAATAATTTAGAGTTCCTTTCTCCCTCCCTTAGCCATTGGATCTAGATTTTTTCTTCCAAAAATTTCATCATGTTTTTATCGAATGGAAATATGAGCATTGGGGGAGGATTCTTATTCTATGGGATCTTGAGTTCTTCCCTTGAGAATCATTTTTTGTTGGATCTTCTTCATTTTTTCGATGAGGATATTTGTTTCTTTGAATATATCTCCAAATTCAACTTTATTCCAAGTCTTCAATTGTTTCTTTAGGTTCTTTAGACATTGTTGAAATCTATACAAAAGGGACCCAATAGATACTTTTGTTTCTCTCCACTAGGTTGGGAAATTGGATTGAAAGAAAGGGTGTTCAATCTAGAATGATTCAAAGTGGAACGTTTGGTTTGTAGGGATATATTGGATGCCAATGAGGATATGGATAGGCTAGTAGTAAGAGGCATGGTAAGGGAGAATGGATTCTTTGATAACATACTTTTTGATAAGGAGAGATTGTGAGACAAGGAAATGATCATGGAGAGAGGAAATTTGGTGAGCCCTTTTATGATGATTATTCTAGGTGAAATTTCTATTAGAAGTTTCCCAATCTACCAGATGTAGATCGTTTAAATTTTGTTTGAAGCATTATGAATATGGGACTAGGCAATTTAAGCCACCTTATTTTTCCTCAGGAGAGGATATGATGTTGAAATCCCCTCCCAAAATATGGGGGTGATGAGAGAAAAAGGGACCGAGATGAGTCAAGGAGGAGAGGAAGTCAAGTTTTTCCTGGAGGACTTGAGGTCCATACACATTAGTGAGGTATCCTATCTGAATTGATACTATGGGATGAAAAGTAGGAGATATAGAGAAATGAGTGGTAATGAAGTTGGAAAGGGTGATGTTAGAAGGGTTCCAAAGCATGGATAGACCCCCCTATGCTCCATTTGCATCCACAGCTATTGAAAAACCTTCACGACAACATTTTTTAGCATTTTTTTCTAAAGTTTATAGGTTCATTTGGTTTCTTGAATCATCATAATCAATGGATTTTATGTAGAAAGTAGAACTCTCAGCGCTCTATGTTTACTCTGGCCATTGAGGCCTCTCAGATTCCATGAGGTAATTATCATAGGGGAGGGATGGATTGTGAAGATAAATTTTTATCCATGCTCTTGAGCCATCCAGAATTGAGTAAACATTCTGCCAATTCTTGCAACAATTTCTTGTTGAAAGGTCGACCTATTTTTTTAATAACAATTTCTTGTTGGAAGGTCAACCTATTTTTTTATTGTATTTTGGAAATTAATTGTTTCTTTTCTTGCTAAATTATTTATACCTAGAGATGATGATCATGAATTATTACCTTTTTGACATGATAGATATTTTTCTGTGTTTCTTGTCTTCAAGAGTTCACTTTAGAGAAGCTTCGGTTTCTTCTCTAAGATGGAGTTATCTTCTTTCCTCTCACAGATTGATCCTATACTCTATATATCTATATCTTTGAGTTCCATGTCTTCCAAGTCTTCTTGATATGATAGATTTGTGTCAATTGGGTTGATGGATACATTCGCCTCATGAAATTAGGGAAGCATGATGGAGGGTTTTATGGAGGGGTCGAATTTGAGGGAAGTGGCAGAGTTTGGATCTACGGTAGGGGGGTTGGCTGAGGTATCCTTTGGAGGATTATGATGAGATAGAATCTCCCGATATGATAATGTCACAATCTTCTTTAAGTTGTTTCTGATACGAGGGAATTTGGGATTAGGATGAATGGGGGTTTTTATGAGGATTTTTCATTTTGTGGGGACCTTTTCGAATCCATTCTCATATTTTTCTCGTGGCTTAACCTAGTCATTCTACTTGTTCAGAGGGAAATCTCTGAATAGGTGTCCATGCACATGAAATTTTCGACATCTGAAGGGGATATGCTCGTGTTCTAAAGTATGGATCCATTCGATGTCTAAGTTAGATGGATGCAAGTAAATATTTTGAGACGTTAAGGTAGACACAAATTCTAGAATAAGAAGTGTGTCGTCCTTGCAGGTTAGCGTCTATTGTTCGAACGTAGGATCCAAGGTTATTTCCTATCCCTTCCAAGATCTCTTGGTGCCAGTACTACAGAAGAGAGTAGAGTCAAATCGATATTGGTTTAGTTGTGAAGTCCTCCTTATCTAGACTAATTTTTTCTTTCCAAAGGTGCATGTACATTCTTGCAGAATTAAAGAAGGGTATCCTTGAAATATCCATTCTATGTCCTCCACTTGATTGAATATTATAGTGAATAATCATTTTGGATCCCAATTTCAATGAGACATCTCCTCTAGGATTATAGCAAGTCTTGATCCACCATTGGAACGAGAGGCCCATTAATTTTCATATCAGTGCATGGTCTTAGATATGTTGTGTTGAATGTACTAGGAAAGAATTGGGGTTTGGATTTCATATTGTAGAATTTCCTCTATCTACGAAATGCATGAGGAGGATTGTCTTGTCTTTTGTTTCATGATCGATTGAGCATCATCAGTCAAGGTATCTGTTTGGGGTGGAGCTTCCTTTTATTGTTCGACATCCATTGGGAAGGAGGATTTGAGGTCAGAGGGAATAGGGACTAAAGGGGACGAGACTTATTTAGATAGGGGAGAGGAGCGGTTACTTCCAACCACAATGTTACAAAAGGAGGTGGAATATCCCCTTGGAATGAAGGCCACCATTGATGGATCATAATGATCACAACGTTTTAGAGAAGTGTTTCATATCAAGGTTTTATACCAAGTCTTCTTTCGATATTTCCAACCTATCGAAAATATTCATTCCTTGAATATCAAAAACCATAAAATCAAATAATAAAATATCATATAAAATATTAAATTTAAAATATGATCCATTTATACTATTTTTTCCATCCATTATGCCAATTTTATATGTTGATTTTGAGAAATAGATCCATTTACATCAATGAGGAAAACATTGATTTACAATATTTTCACCATATATTACATAAGATCTTTTATAGATCAAGCTTCATCATCAACCACATAAATGACCAAAACATTTATTTACAACCTCTCTTTTTATTCACTAAAAAGTTTTTTCATGGCGATGAGAAAATAGATTTATAGGGATTCAGTCCTTCTTTCAACCTATGTTAGGTTGGCGTAAGGAACTTCTTGATCAAAACTGTGTGTGGAGTTTTTATTAAACATCCAACACTTAGAGTGGACACTCCACCCATCATCAGGGACATAGGAAGCCCATATGATGTAAAAGAGTGTTGGGGTTTCTAGATATAAAAGTAACAAAATGGAACTAACACTTGGAATTAGGTATTTAATAAAAAAACATAAGAGATGTTGTTAAGAAAAGAATGATTGAACATATTGAAATAGTCTTAAAATTTTTATTAAAATAATTTAATTTAATACTAATAATTTAAATTAATAAGGGTTATATTATTAATAAAGTATTAAGATTACTTAATAAAAAATGTAGGTCTTAAAATAAGGGTAAGAATGGAGAGAGAGGAGGTAGGTAGATTAAGGTTAATTGATAAATATAAGGATGCCAAACAAATAATAGAGGGGAGAGAAATAATTAAACTGAGATTAGAGATGGAAAATAGGAATGGAGAGAGGAAAGAGATAATGATAAGGAGAGAGAAAGATAGAGAGGAGAGAGAATGAGTAGAGAGGGGAGAAAATAAATTAAGTTACATAGTATTTAAAATAAAGGAGATTCAAGGTTTCGTCTTAAAATAAAGGGGAGGTTGTTAATGATAAACAAAAAAAAGAAAATAATTAGGAATTAACAAGAGTATTGATTAAAGAAAAAGAGAAAAGAGTTAAATTAATATAATCAGGTGATTTATGATGGAAACTTGCATACTTAGATAAATTAGGTTTGATGTATTTAATTATAGTGTTGAAAGATGTATCTTGTATGATCTTTTCTTGTCCTTTCTCTTTTAGACTTCCTCACTTTATCCCCCAAATATATAAATATAAGGGGACCCTTAAGGTTCAATACATATTTTTTCTCCCTTACTTTAGTAGGTCACTTACGTTACTATTAACCTTGTTATAATGAATATGTGACCACTCATCATGCATTGTCACACACCCAACCCCTACAGTACCTTTTTAAGGGATGGGGCATCAAAATTTCACTTTTCTCAATCACCTCAAATCCCTATAACTAGGGTCACATTGTCTTCGGTTTGACAAGGGTTTTCCAATGACTATAAATTTGTCCAGAAATGCATTCTATATTGCATTTTATGGCCCTTCAAAGTTATTTAATCCTTCATTGACTAGATTCTCTCACAACCATGTGGCACCCATGTGGCTCCCTATCGCCCGACACTCCACATCATCATAGTATACAAAGACTCTCCCAACCAAGACTTGACATTTTTCTAGCTCCTATAGGCCTACTAAGTTAATTCATCATTAACATAGAGAAATCCCACTCCTTACTAAATCTCAAAGGGAACTTAGGTTTATTAATATTAGTTAACGCATAATTCTTCGGACTTCGACGAAAATTCCTCATCATGAATTTGTGAATAAACCCAATTCTCTCGAATGTCGGAGTTTCGAAGAGGGTCCCACTCATTTAATTTCTTATGGTTAAAACATTATACCATGGGGAAGTGGGAGATTGGTCTGATAATTTGGTTGTTTTTACTTATTTATCATATTTCTCCAACGTCCCAGAATCCTGGACTCCCGAACTCCCACAAGGTCCACACTTACACGTGGTTGCACATTGAATGACTAGATAATAACCGGTGGATCGGGGCCTTCGTCCACTTTAACCATAGCATCTCGGTATCCCAACTATCTCAAAGTCCCGAGGTCTTGCCACGTAGTTCCAGCCTTCATCCCTAGAGTAGAATATGTTCTAATGCCCTAAGCCTCATGGAGTTCTGAAATCTTGAACTCTCGGGGTCCCATTATCCATTAGGTCAAGAAAATATGCACCAGGGGGTGACACGTGGAAAAATATGGAGATGACATGTGGCCCAATCAATAGGTGACACATGTCAAGTTCCATTTGGCACATAATTTATATGAAAATAATGAATCGAGATGACATGTGGCATGCATAATATGGGTCCACATCACCCTTAGAGGTGACATCAACATGCCATGTCACTTTAGGATGACAGTCTCTGGGAACATCCTGCTTCTCCTACCAACATAATTTCGTGGAGCTCTGAACTCTCGGACTCCCTCCAGATGAACTTTAACTATCCTCTATCCAACAGTCAATATAGACCCATGTGGATCCTTATATATACATCCTTTACCACTTTGTGACTTTGGTGTTCAGGGGTTTTTCTATTTAGTTTCTTTTTTACTCTTGAAGTGGTCAGTGTTGAATTGACCACGATCTAGATTCAATAGTCAAAGACATGTCCTGAAGTATACTCAAATCGATGGTCCTCATCACTTCACGACTTCGACATTCGGGGGTTTCGCTCATTTAACACCCTTTTTCCCCTAGAGTAGACAATGTAGAACTGATCACAACGTAGATCCAACGGTCAGGGGACATCCTGAATATCCTCATATTTACAATCCTCATCACTTTGTGAGTTTGACGTTCAAGGGTTCCTCCCATTTAACACCCTTTTTCTCTCGAAGTGATCAACGTTGGACTAACCACAACGTAGATCCAACAGTCATGGGAGATCCTGAATATTCCTAGATCTATGGCTTCTGTTACTTTAGGACTGAGATGTGGATCAGGGTTTAACAAGGGTATGAATCCCATGATAATGGGTAAATGACCACCAACTTTTGGTCAATCGTCAAGTTACTAGTCTGAATCCTAGAGCCCCAAACAAATTAGCTTCTTTTTTTAGTGTAGTGAAGGGTTCCATGGTCCTGTTATTATGGAAATTTGTCATGCTATAGAGGATATACTTCTAATGCATTCTCCTCTTCAACCTCCAAATTCCTGGAGTTCTAAAGGAGACCCATTTATATTGTGTTAATTACAACTTAATGTAATTACTAATATTTATTAACCAGGTGACTTTTTAGGTATGAACCTTCAGTGGTTTTAACTTGTGAGTTCCATAACCCAAAACACTCTAGAGTCTTGAAGCTCCAAACTCCCAGAGGCCTATCTCCTTTTGGGTATGATCCAATGGCCCAAATATATTGTTGCATCCAAATCAATAGATTTTGTGGCTTCTTCTGTACTTCATGGCTCCTCTTCCCTTCAACAAGGGATTTAAACCATGGTTTTCATAGGTTGTGGCCTTTGTCTACATTCTACAAGTGTTATACCTTCTGAGCTTGCAAATACTTCGAATGAAGTGTGGGCGCACTTCTTGCGCTTCTCCTAGAACTTAGAACTTATATATTTATAAACCTGTACACAACTTGCATAGGCTCTATGCACCCTCACGCTACCTCTCCTAAGCTTAACATACCCTTTTATAGGAGACCCAAAAAAACTGGAAGTATAGACATGCATACATGAAACTGTTCCTATGGTCAACAAAATCACAGTTTATTTCCTTTAATTTGAGCCACTACAGGGGAATCAAGGATTTATGTGTACAAATCATGATCAAACCATATAGTTTCTTACTTTATTAAATAGACAATCAAGCAAAATAAAGAAAAACAGTGTAATCATCAAACAATCAGGCACATTCTTGAAACATTCACAGGATATTCAACCTCAATTTATAGTTATAGTTCAATTTCAGAGGGTATAAGAATACTTATCTATTACAAGTGGAAACCATCCAACTGAATGTGGGTGTTCTCCTCTCAACCCAATCATAGGCTTATAGGAATTCACTCTTATCATTCTGACCACACCCGTGCCAAGCCATTATATCACTAGGGGAAACTTCTACAATTTATCATAGATTCTCTCTCTGTCATGGCCTCTATGAGGTTTATCATATGCTTCCTCGGCATCAAGCTCACAACACTCATCTCTGAGGAGTCCTCTTTTTGTTCTCTCCTGTAACCAAAACAATTTAATCCCTCAGTGTTTCTCTGAACTAGAGATTCTCACGCACTCTCCTCTTTCTATCAACATATCCAGGTCACACACCCCCCCTCCCTCTATGGGAATCATCTCTTATTTTATGCCTTTAGGTGTATTCTTGCATGCATTTTTCATCCCTAGGAAGGATTCTAGACCTATCCTCTTCCTTCCTTGTTATAGGATAAATTGGTATATGCGGACACTAACAGATCTCCCTAGATCCACCTGGATCTAGAACAAAATAGGATAGGACATGACACTTTCCCTAAGTTGCAATCATCGAATCTACTACCAAGAAGAAATGAGTGACACACCTTTATATCGCTTCCTTAGGTCCTTATTGTTCCTACTTCGCTCTGGTGCTCTTGTGAGATCAGGTCCAAGACAACACAAACCAACCAAAGTGAAGATAGCAAAGTATATTCAATGACAACCTATGCATATGATCAAGGAATTATGCGATAAAATAAGAGTGATTTTATGGGAAAGGGACATGCCACTGTATTGTATTAAATGAAAGTAGAATATACAACCTGATCACCTTGATGTCGCAAGCTTCCTTTTAGTGGTCCTTGGTTCCAACACACACACTTTCTCTACACTTGCATGAAGAAGATCCAGTATGGCTTGATGGACAAATGGAAGCCTCAATCTTCAATTCAAATAGGGTTCCTCACACAATTCTTTCATCAATTCTCAATAAAATCTTGCTTAACATCTTCCTTGAGGAACCCTTCATTATATAGGAGAAGAGAATATGGTTAAAGGGATGAGGATGATCCCACTAAATCTAAGAAGTCAGTAGGATTGCAACCATGCAAATGCCAACTCATTTTCTAGAAGATCCTCTTCTAGAACCTTTGTAACTTCCTCTTCCTTTTAAGCTTTGAAACAGGTTCGCACCCTACCTATAGAGCAGACTGCAAACACCTCGTAGGATAGGTATAGGGTTTCCTGCGAGAATCAAGATTCTCGCACCCTACAACATAGTCAGCCTGTGAAATCATCTTAAAAATATGTTTTATGGAAGAAGACAATAGTCACTTTTCTCAGGAAAAAGATCCTTATGAGAGCCTGAACACATAACTGTAGAGACATCACCAAAGTGAACAAAATAATGTGTAACAGAATGCCCCTCAAAGTATGAGGCTGAAACTTGTGACAACCGAAATACTTTGTAAAATGCGTGTGTGTGTGTCAGAAACAAGGATCACACCTAATCGGAAACCTGCAAACAATCAAGCATCTACAAAATATAATACTAGTTCTGAGGTAGGCATTCCCATGCTTAGACCACAAATGAATGAAATAATAAATGTATGCCATGGCCACCAATCATACACCATGGATCCATGTCGTCAAAATGCTACATAGCCACTAGGATTACACCGTGGATCTATGTGTTAAAAGACTCAGATTAGGACATAGCCACATGAAATACAAAGTGGATTTATGTGTCAATACAAATCATAAATACTCCAACACAACCTAGGTCAAAAAGATGAGACCCAGGGTATTCAATCCCATCATCTGAAAAATATGAATCTAGCCATGTGATTACATGTGTCAAATTCGAACATGGTAGAAACCACTTGATTATCTGTCATTTATGAAAACCATTAACAAGTGCGAGGGAAATCACCATTGATGTCAATGAATTCTAAGGTACCTAAGTACAATCTGAATGAATGTGAATAAATGACCTGAAGTCAAACACTCGGCAAAATCTCTTGATCAAGGACCAATGATGTGAATTCACTATTGAAAGCAAAGAGACCGGCCATTAAGGCATGTAGGTTCTAAGGTACTAAATAATTTCTAAGTCTTATTCTCAGATAATGAGTTGGAGGCGACGGAAAAAGACTTGTCACAGGAGGGCCTTGATGTATCCCCCACCAATGACACAAAATAAGTAATAGAGTTTGAGGGTAATTCAAAGTATGAATATGATTTGAAACAGACACAGGGAAGGCCGACATGGTAAGAATGGACAACTGCAGATGGCTGACTCAATGGAGGACTTGTTTGGACTTCTCTTGAAAATATGAACGACACGACAATGGTCTTGGTAGGATTGACTCAAATATGACCCAAGATATGACCTTGTAGTAAGTCAGATGAGAGACAAATGGATTTCCCAACCCGGATTCAAATGACGAATAGGGAGTGTCATGTTCAAGAGCAACATTGACTGCCACTAATACAAATATGAAGGCATATCCCTTTCCCAAAATTTCCCCCACCATTTCTGGCGAGTACCTCTTTATTTTACACAAGCTTGAGGAGGATAACATATTCTTGTTGATGTAAGCTCATCCTTCGGACGAGTCCCTCAGAGTACATTTAGTGAATGCTAGGAAGGAGTGGTTTAGTCCCATAAAGGCCTTTCGATGTTTGTTTAATGAGTCCAAATATGGAAAACTCGAGGATTTTTCATGTTTTGAGAGTCTGAAAAACACTTAAAGAGAACTCTCCCAGTTCCTTTTTCGTAAATTAGTTCGGCAATACCGAAAAAGTGATAAAATATCACTCACCAAACGTTTTTTTCAAATACTTTTACGAGTGTGAAAAGAACAAGATCACTCGACAATATTTTCGTTTTTATGGAGGGTGAAAAGAGCTTAAAGGATACTCCTAATTTTTGCTATTTTCGTGTTACCATGATGAGTACGAAAAGACGACAAAAGTATATTCAATTGTGTTCTCATGTATTTTCGAGCGCGAGAACGAATGAAGACTGAGCTCGAGTATGCCCCCAGCTTGAAAGGTAGTGAATTAACTCTAGAGTGATCATCACAGGCTAGAGACATGCCCTCCAAGCTTCAATTCATTCATCAACTTTGAGGTTGTCACCAATTTCTCTATGATATGGAGAAAAAGGATAAGAGTGCATGAAAAGAAGGTTCAAGAGAGGTGACTGTTTCATTTTTTAACGAGCTTGATACAGAAAAATAACTATGCTCAGGGCTCCAGGTTCAATCCCCAGATTGTTGTTTCATTTTTTAATGAGCTTGCTACAGAGAGGAAAACTATGCTCAAAGCTTTTGTTTCATTTTTTAACAAGCTTGATACAGAGAAGAGAAACTATGCTTGTGACCTCTGTTTCATTTTTTAACAAGCTTGATACAGAGAAGAGAAACTATGCTTGTGACCTCTGTTTCATTTTTTAACGAGCTTTCTATAGAGAAGAGAAACTATGCTTGTGACCTCTTCTTGATCATGGCTTCTAAGAAAATAACACTCTGGAAGAACACCATGTCAAGGGACAAAACTCGATCATGGCTTCCAAGAGATCTTCACTGGATGGAAGAAAATCACTCTGGAAGGAACACATGTCGAGGGCCATGACAGGGGTAAGGAGATCAGGCTCCAATAGCCCTACTGAATAAATCACCATGTCAACTACCAGATCCAATTCATCAAAAGTTTAAGTCATGGGAGACAATGCCACATAATTGACATGTGGCAGGGGCGATATTTTCTTCATATAAGAACCATTTAGGGAGGTAATCCAATCAGGACCGATGAACGAAAGTTGATCAATAGTCACCATTCTTCCATCGTGTGGGAAAGATATCATGTGAAAAAGAGTGGACACAATAGATTTCATGGTATGGAAACAATCTTGCCCAAGGATTAAAGCAAAATCCAAGGGATCTTGGATGACCATGACATCAATAAAGACAGTTTTCCCTCTCAAAGTTACAGGAAACTAAGGAAGGGTCCCTAAAGCTTGACTGGTTCTTCTGTTAAAAGATAACAAATTTTGTGTAACCGAGGCAAGCTGAGGACAACCCAAAGCTTGCCAAGCAAAAGAGGAAAAAATGATAATGGACACACCTTCATCTATCAAGATCTGAGGAACATCCTAATCACAAACTTGCACTGTAATATGGAAAGGAATGTGAGAGGGAAGACGAGGTCCAGTTAGCACACCCCAATTAAAAAGGATGGTATCATTACTTGGAGGGGGTTTCATGGGAGGAGGACGAATACCCCCCCAACATGGAAGAGTCTATATCAATGAGAAAAATGTGGGCAGTATGAGGTTTACTCTCAAGTGGGAGAGTAGGATCAACCGATGATGAGATCGGATCGACCACTTGGGTTGCATTCTCCAAGGGGAGAATGGGATCAACGCTTGGAAAAGGATCGATCACTTGGGTTTCACTCTCTAACAGGAGAGTGGGATCAACCGAGGATAGGATTGGATCAACCACTTGGTATACTATTTCAACCAAGGATGTGACCAGATAGACCACTCGATCAACCGGACTGACCGATGGGGGAACCGGATTGATCATTCCATCAACTATAGGTGGGTTGAGAGAAAGCTTGCGATAAGTAGCTAGAAGTTGAGGTTGTGAAACAATCATGTCTTCCAGGAATTTCGAGGCTTCTTCCATATGAGGCCAAAGATGAGTTAGATGATGCCATTTGCATAACATACACGGGAACTTGGCTCTACTTTTCTTCTTCCCAACTATATTGTGACTAGTCGACGAGAATTCATCAACATGTTGTTCAGAGGCTAACGACATGGGTTAGAGAGGATGTGTAGACCATGCTTTTATAATCTTTGATAGACCAGGGAAATCCCTAAGAATATGGATACCCTTACAAATCCTGCAAGGGTACTTGGGCTTACGGGTTGTTTGGGTGATCTTGACATCATCAACACTACCAGCATGATCAACAGTAACTAGTTGTTTTCCAACATGTCTCACAGTGGTTGAAAGCTTGGATCCTTTCTTATTTTTCTTCTTCTTATTCTTCCATTTCTTCTTCTCTTTATTCACTGAGTTACTAGCTTGAGATCTTTCACTCAGCGAAGAAGATGAAATGGAAGAAGACCTTGCAAGTGAAGAAGGAGAAGAAGATCTTACTGGTGAAGACAGTGAAGGATCAACATGAGGTTGATGTTCTTGGGGGGAAGTGTTGGATCATGTTGCCATTGATGCCAATGGTTTGATTGATTGATTTCATTGACTAATGTCAAGTGATTCATTGATGTCAAAGGATTGATTGATTGATGATTGATGTAATATAATATGTATTGTCCTTGATGAGAATGCATAGATGAACATGGATCAATGAGTTGTCATTGATATGATGAAGATGGATCAATGAGTTGTCATTGATACATGATGAATATGGATTGATGTGGTTTCATTGGTATATGATGCATTTTTTGAAAAATGTATATATGACTCATTATTGTCTTATCATGATTGATAAGGTGCACAAATGGATGAACTCCAAAGTGATCCCCTTATGGTGAAAGCCCTCACGGGAAGACACTTTGTGGATTGAGTTATCCTATAAGAATGGTTGGAGGACCCATGCTCTCATTATTGTCTTATCATGATTGATAAGGTTTGCAAATGGATGAACTCCAAAGTGGTCCTTTTATGGTGAAAGCCCTCACGGGAAGATGCTTTGTGGATTGAGTTATCATAGAAGAATGGTTGGAGGACCCATTCTTGTATGTGAAATAACGAGATGAAGATTAAGGAAATTGTTGGTGAAACTATCCTAAATGTATATTTCTTATCATGGAATTTCCAGTGGTATGTATAATGTCACATAGTTACTCACGTTTAGAGAGTTATGACCATGAGAAGTTGGAGACCCTAGGTTTGGGTAATGGACCCAAGTTTGTTTGATGGGTAATGGTATGATTTATGATATATTTTCAGAAAATACTATTCTATATGAATATTACATGTCATTCCATTTTTGGTGGTATGTGGAACGTCACATAACTCCTCACGGTTTGAGAGTTATGGCCTTACGAAGTTGGAGGACCCTCACGTGTCATCTAGAAGCCCCAAAAGGTCAAAGTAGTCAAAGTGGTTTAAGGGATTTTAAAAGATAAATAATAAAGTGAAGTGATGAGTGTACTATAATTCAAAGTGAATACAAAATAAATTATTTAAATAATAAATTTAATAGAGAAATTAGAAGTGGGTTAACCATAAAATAAGGAAAGTGGGGCCAAGTGACCTAGAAGATGTTTCTAAGGAAGCTACTTGGAGAGTATAAATAAGAGGAAAGGCTCTCTCATTTTAATCGCACTTGAGAATATTGAATATCTATATGTATTTGAGGTAACCAAGGATATCTAAGCTGAAATTCAGAGGAAAGGTGAAGAAAAGAAGGCCGAAATGGAAGGAAGGATAAATTCTTTTGATGGTTCTTTCTAAGGTATTTTATTTACAGGTCATCTCACCATTTTCAATATAATTTTTTTTCTATAATGATTCAAACCATGAAATTTCTATTCCATTGAGAAAACACACCCAAGTATTTGTGGTAAACAATTCAGCTTTTGGGTCATTGTATTTTGGGAGTTACACTCAGTGAAAAATAGGGTTTGTGGCTAGCCCTGAAACTAGTCAAAAACAGGTGTTTCGGGTAAAAATGTCATAACATATTCATAATATATCCAAATTAAGTGAAACCAAATGTGTTGGTTAGGATACTAGCTGCCATATTTTTTGTATCATTCTCAGATCAATTCGATGAATATGTTGTGCGAGCCACGCTCTACAAGGTCTCTCTCTAGAATAAGACAGAATTCAAGAAGGTATGCCATTTTTTCTATAACGCCTTTTCTGAGAGGTTCCAAGTAGTTCCACCTAGAGGAATTTCATAAAACAAAATGAATAACATTGTGTATCAGTTTCATATCTTTATTCATTAAAGGTACAAAGTTATGATTATTTCAAGTTGGGGTTGTTGACTAATCCAAAACTAGTCATAGTTGAGACAAATTGTTGATGCGTTGGCACATACATGAGGTGTATAGTTGATGATGGTACATATTGATGATTCATTTTTGATGATTATTTGACACATGATTGGTATATACTCGATACATGGTTGGATGCACTTGTTTATGGTACAGGTTGATTACAGGTTGTTTAGCACAAGTCGGTGCATGGTTGATGCACTTGTTTATGTTGACAGATTGATATTTGTTGAGGATTATTGCCTAATCTCAGTTGGTGATGAGAATGTAAGATGAGTCTTTCATATATAGCTGGTGCTCTTATAGAGTTGTACTCTATTCAGTTGTT
>JASDQU010012607.1:2483-13865 GCA_032191745.1 Picea mariana
GTACAAGTTGGGTCTTTTGAATAGACCAGAATTGAATAAAGTCTATCATTCTTTCTATAACCTCTTTTTGGGGAGGATTCAAGGAGTGAAAATTGGAGGAGTTTCAGATAATACATTGAGTAATATTATCTACAAGATCAGAGTACTCCAAGAATTGAAGAATTGAAGAATTGCAGAAATTGAA
Source organism: Picea mariana (assembly GCA_032191745.1). NCBI lineage: Eukaryota > Viridiplantae > Streptophyta > Pinopsida > Pinales > Pinaceae > Picea > Picea mariana. The sequence goes on from JASDQU010012607.1 coordinate 2,668, forward strand.
GAAGTCTCATGAAGCATTATCAGGTTCTATATGATGATTGGTTGATGATGATGATTTAATGTAAAGTTTTATTATCTCTCATATATTCTTGGGTGGAAGAAAGGGGCAAGGATGGAGAGTTCAACTCTCTCTTGATATTGGAAGATTGTATCTTACTCTTGGAGGTTTATCCCTCCCTTTACATTTGGAAACGGTAGCTACCTTTGGAAGTCATTACTTCCCTTGAACAATAACTATTGATTATTTCTCATATATTGTGCATGGTGTATTGTGGTGTATTGGTGTAACTCTTATACTATTGTTCATTGCTCATTGGATATAGTTGAATGGTTTAAGTATAAGTTGAAAAAGGCTTTAAATTGTACTTGATACTAATTCACCCCCCTCTCGGTATCAACACATATGACATATTTATTTCTTAGTTTTGTTCCAGAGGAGGAAAATGGAAAACTAATATAGGTGTCTAAAGTAGGATTAGAGGATTTCCTTCACAGTTTCCAAAAGGACTAAAGTCCTGGTCCGGACAAATGACCGGTTGAATTTTTCTAGGGTTCTATGAGATCATAGGAGACTATTTACGAAGGATCATTGAGGAATCAAGGACCAATGGTAGAGTTTTGGCTTCTTTCAACTAACTTTTATCGCACTAATTCATAAATCTAATAATCCATAGTCCTTTGAAGAGTACAGGCCGATTTCATTATGTAATTGTATCTACAAGATAATTTCCAAAGTAATGGCGATAAGGGTCAAGTACATTCTATCCAAATCGATATATGAAGAATAGTTTGGTTTCCTCCCAAGACGTCATATTCATGAAGTGATTGGTGTAGCACGGGAGGATTTGCATTCAGTTAAAACTAAGAAGATTCCAATTGTGGTCCTCAAAATAAATCTCACTAAAGCTTATGACAGGATTAACTAGAATTATTTGCGACTAACCAAGGTTTTGTTTCCAATTTGTTCCTTGGGTCATGAACTGTGGTTCATATGTTACTTTTGTTATTATGATTAATGGTTCAACTATAGGTTTATTCATGCCTGACAGAGGAGTCTGATAGGGATACCCAGTATCGCCTATTTTGTTCCTAATTGTCGCAGAGGGACTAAGTAGGGCCTTGATGCATGCAAAAAGGACTAGTGCTCTAAAGGGTATCAGGATTGGCTCGATTCAATTAACCCACCTGCTATTTGTGGATGGAATTTTATTGTTTTGCGATGGCTCAAGGGATGCTACTAAAATTAAGGAAGTGTTTGAACTTTATTGCTCTACCATTGGGATGTTGGTGAACTTGAGGAAATCAACCATCTCCTTTGTTGGGATATCAGAAGAGGGGGGAAGGATAATCGCAAGATTTTTTCCATTTCAGGGAATTGATTTTCTTCAGGGGTTAAAATATATGGGTTTCATCATAAAGCCATAAGGATTGGGAATGGCTTATAGTCAAGATGGAGAAAAGGATCGTGACTTAGTGTAATCATTGGCTATCTTGAGGTGAATGGTTGATACTGGTCAAATCAATACTAGAAGCCATAATAGTGTATTGGGTGACTCTTTCCCATATTCCAAAAGGAATTTTGGATAATATGAGAAGATTATGTTACAAGTTCCTATGATCTGGCAACATGGACAAAAGAGGCATCCCACTGGTCAAATGAAAAATTGGCAGTTCCAAAGGATTTTGGAGGATGGGCATTGAAGAACATTTACCATTTTGCAATTGTTCTTTCTGCAAAAAATGTTTGGAGGCTTATCTTAGCGAAAGAACTCTGGGTACAAGTAATTCTCGTAAGTATATTGCTCCTAGCTCGATCGAAGATTGGATCAGATAACCCTTAAAATCCTTACAAATTGGTTCAATCATTTGGAAATCCATTGTGAAGGCCTTTCCCCTCATTGGTGACCATCTAGCATGGAAAGTTGGAAATGGTCATTGGATCCACCTTGGTGAAGACCCATGGGTTGGGTGTGGAAATTCCTACAGGCTACCAACTAATTTAATTGAGTCCCTCCAAGATAAAGGCCTTTTCTCTTTATCTCAGGTAGTGGATAATGACTCTTTGACCATTTGGAGCCAGGAATAGTAAAAGAATGTTGTTATCCAACAAGGAAGTAGTTTTATGGGGGGGATTCATATCAAAATTGAAATCAAACCATGCATGGATTAGAGGAGGATGAATTGATATGGACTAAGAATCCTAACTAAGGTTCCTATACCCCTAAGTTGGGTTAAAAGGTTTTGTTTGATGATGGAAACAGGGAGGAGCCTACTTAATGGTGGAAAAAATTATGGAAGTTCAAATGTCCATTGAAAAATAGAATTTTTATGTGGTTGGCACTCAACAACAAGGTCCTTACATGGGACCATATTCAAAAAAGGAACAAATCCAAACCAGGTTGGTGTTTGTTATGCAAAGAAAATGAGGAAACTTTAAATCATCTTCTTATACCTTGCCCCTGTAGAAATCAAGTTTGGAAAGAATTAGATGCCTTATTGGGTTCAAGCAAATTCTGGAATGGTGACTCCATCGATACATGCTTCAAACTATGGAAGGCCAATCAGGCTAAGAAATAGTATCAAGTTCTTCCCTATTGATGATTGCAGCTATGTGAGACATTCTCCAGCTTACAAACATGTGAGATGTTGACCATTGCAGCTATGTGAGACTTTCTCCAGCTTACAAACCTAAGAGAAAGCCCTTGAGAAGGGTGTGTGGTTCTTATCTGAGATAGAGCTGGAATGTAGAGATGACCTCCTCCATTCAGAGAGTTGAGAAGAACTCCAAATGATTCTCCTGTGTAACGCAATGAGAAAGGAAATCTGCAGAGTTGGACGTGTCTGTTGTTGAGCACAAGGTGAACGTGTGAAATCCAAAAGTGTTGGGTGCATCGTCATGAGAACAGAAATGAAGATCATGCATTAGCCTCCTCTGAGCAGAAGAGTTGACGAGAAACTCTAGATGACTCTCATGTGTAATGCAATGGGAAAGAAGATCCGTTGAGTGGATGTGCCTCTGGACGAGCACGGGTGAACGTGATCCTAGTGGCTGAGCACTAGTGAAGAAGTGGTTCTTCTGTGTAATGCAGTGAACCAGAGATATGGACATCCCTATGGATATGCCCCTAGTGGATGAGCACTAGTGGGTGTATAAGATCCCTTGCTATATTGTTCAAGAGTCAGACCTAATTGTAACCCTAATTGTAATGTAAAGGGTACAGGTCGACCCCACCTTAATGTGACTAGTAATTAATGTAAAATATAATTAATCTGGTTAATATTAATTATATTATAAGCTAGTGAGGTCGACCATGTTGTGCCAATAGACACTTTCGTTGACAAGTTTAGTTTAGTATAAGTAAAGGTAGATTCCCCATTGTGGAATCATATCTCCCACATGAGATTGGAAATTTCAGCAAGTATATCTTCTTGGGAAAAGTGCGCACCTCTCTTGGGTGCTAGTCTTCTAGGGTCTAAGCACCCTCTTGTGTGATAGGTCTTATTGGTGGTAAAGGTTTTTCTCTTGAAGAATATAGCAAAGGATTTGGTTGGGTTTTCTTCCCTTGTTGAGAACAGTTTCCCAGGATACTTCTTGTGTTCTTGTGCATGGTGTTTCTTCTTGTGATCTTGGTTGCCGCAACATTATTGTTTATGGTTAAGACAAATGCAAAATTGGAATGAACTACATGCTTAACATAGCTTATGGAAAAATCAACATTCCCCTCATTGTAGCATGGGGTGTATGGTTATCCAAAAATGAAATTATTTTTTAGGAAAGGCATATCCCGCCTTTGCAATGTCCACTTCAGTCTTTGAATATTCTAAAGAGTTTTGACCAATGTAAACCAGCAAAGCCACCTCGAATGCTTGTTGATGAAGTAATAGATAATCTGGGTCATGGTTATACTTTGATGAAGTTGACCAAGAGAACCCTTCTGTGTGGGGGGCTAGAGGCACTGTTAACTTATTAGATCTGTAGTGGTTCAAGTTCAAAGTGGGGATTTTCATTGATTCAAATAATTTGGCCTAGATGATGGCATTGAAGCTTGCACTCAAATTGGCATAGGATCAAGGTGCTTGAAGGGTACAAGTTTTTGGCGATTCACAAGTTATAAATTGGATGAAGGGTAAGTATACTTGTGAAAACTTCACACTACAACCTATATATGAGGAAACTATGAATCAAAAAAGTATTTTTCTTTCCATTACTTTCCAACATATGTGTAGAGAAAGAAATATCCAAGCGAACAAGCTCTCAAAGCAAGGTTTAGCAGTGGCTCCAGGATGGTGGTAAATTTGGGAGGAGCTCGACAACCTTGTATCAAATTTCTAGCCTCCTTCATAGTTCCATTTATAATGTTTTGGCTAGAATTGGTCCACTAAAGGTACTATAATTGGACCTTACAGGAACAGTGTGGATGGAATTTTGATGAGGGGACCATTGAAGGTACTATAATCAAACCTTACAAGAACAGTGTGGATTACTACAACGACAGTGTGGATGTTAGAATATGATGGATGTGCTCATTTAACCATAGACAATATCACTATTGTCACCCAACCATAGTCCGAAACCACCCCCGAGCACCTTGACCTTGACAGAGAGAAGAATCCTAATAGAAAATCAATAGCCAAGCAAGGATAATGCACCAAGCAAGAAGTAACCAAAGTTTATCAGAGAGTCCAACCCAGAAAGACTGAAACTATAGACTTTAGAACTGGCAGCAGCACCTTCTCCAGGACTTGCGCACAAAACTGCCCCAACTACAGTGCGCACAAGTATCTCTCTACGATTATGAGAGTTGTGTGTAAAGTGAAGACTAGCCCCCTATATTTATATTAATTCTAGAAGACTGCCTACGCTGACTTCTCATTCTGGGTACTATTTAATTCACATTAATTATCTCATTTAGCCGACATCTCTTCTAGGGTTACATTCAATTCTTTTCTTGCTTCCGAAATATTCTAATCTTATCAAAGGTCACAATGGAGGTTCATACCTCCCGCAGCTACCATAATATCAACACTCCCTCCTAACTAGGGAGGTATAACTGATAATGGTCTTGAGCACAAACAAACCATTCAACTGGTAGCATCATTATAGCCACACAGGCTAATTAAATCACGAGCACCGTCATTATTATCCAACTGGATAATCTCCATGACAACTGGTACAATGTCAATTGATAGAACACAACTGTGTTTATCCATAGTAGTACACAACTACTTAATCCGTGACACAGACACAAACAATGGAACATATCCACCACAGTAGCATACATCTATTTTCTGGAGACATGCAGTCTCCATATTAATCATATCAACCTACACATAAACAATGTTATAATATAAACTAAGTCATCTGGGCCATTATTCCACTCACATCTGTGAGATCTGGAAGAGCATCTGCCTTCAGAGTAGAACATCAATGATGGGCTATGTTGACCGCCCATTTAGCAATGGTGGTCAACTCATGTGCCATGAAGATGCATCACCAGATGCAAATTTGTTGAAGACAGTATTGGTTCTACTTGGTATCTGATGCTCCAGCAAAAAATTTTGTAAACAAAATTTCTACACCCCTGCGTGGGTTGATAATGTAATAAGTCTGCATGGATCATAGTTAGGTCAGGTACCTTGGGTGTTTCCATTGGGGGAGTTCCTTTCACCGAGGGTTTTTTATCCTCAGGTTGTCGACCGGGCTTTAGGGCCTGGCTGACTTCCCTTGAGTTTTTCCCTCCACACATGCAATAACTTCCTCCAAAGTGGTGAAAGGCGCTCTAATGGTCTCATTTTTTGGTAGACTTTATTTAGGAATGTTGTAAATGACCATGCCAGACAGTGTAGAAAATTTCGCGGAATTTCGTTGAGTCTAGATAGGGTTTTTTTAATTAATTAAATTTTTAATAATTTAATTAATTAATTATTTTTTGAGCTTATATTGTAAAAACTGGGTCTTTGGGCTTTTGATAGGGGTATTTGTGCTCAAAAGAAATGGAATAGCACCCCCTACACCCATGGACCAAGTTTCAACTCAGTCGGACTAAGTTTACTATGTCTTAGTCCACTTAGAGTCAGTCTTAGTCAAAACAACAATTTTAATTGCTAAAGTGACATTAGTCAAATGTCAAAAACATTGTAATTTTGAGTTAATGAGTGGATGTTAAGGTGGCAATGAGCAAGTTAGACCCTCCTAACCTACCCAAACCCATCCTAACCTTTTTCCAACTTAATTCAACCTATTTACTCACACCCTCACCCATCTAAACCTTGCCCTAAGGGGAAAAATGACCCCCCACTAACCAATTCCTTGTTTCTTGCCTAGAAATTTGGAATGGGCCCCTCTCACATGATATGCGCCCACCTAGACACTCCAAAACCCTAACCATGCTAAAAACCTAACTCAAAACCTAACCCAACCTCTCCTAAAGCTCACGCCCTCACTAGATTTGCGCCCCCTTTGGAGGAGACCCACTCCAAACACACCCAAACCTAAGCCACTTTCCAAAAATGGCAAGTGGGCCCTCCTAACCTATCTAGTGCGCCCCCCTTACCTAGTTTTCAAACCTATCAAATGCCTACACCTCACAAACTCATCTTTCTCTCATTCAAAACCCTAAGTGGGGCGCCCCTCTCTTAAAGATTGGTGCTCTTACTCACAAACTAACACTTGGCACTCATCCAAGTACTTTCTCTTGTCCTCTAGGGGTATAAAGAGAATCTTTTAGCACCTCTTTTGCTCACCATTCTTTGAGATAAAGTTATGCTACCGAAATCTTGCCATCTTCTTGCTCTTGCCATCTTCCATTCATTCATTTTCTCTTGAGATCTTTGGAGCAATTAGTTTCCCAAGGCTCTCACATTTTGGATGCAATAAGAAAAAGCTTTGGAGGACTTTGGATCTACTAAGATTAGTCTTGTTGATCTACTACATATGAGGTGATTGTGTTCCTTTTCATTGTGTGTTTTCATATGCTAGCATCTTGGGTAAATTAGTTTATTTGGGTAGGTCAAATAAACATTAGTGTTGATGATATATGTATGTTGATTAGATAGGGTTATGAATTAGTTCATTATTGCTATAATAATCCTCATACTATGCTGCTATGAACTCATATTGTGTTTAGTGTGCAGATTTGTTTCACAAGTTGTGGTTTGGAAGAGACTTTAGAGCAGTTTTAAGCCATAGCTTGCATAAACTCCTTGCACTTTCTTTTGGATCTGATATATTGTTGTCATTCCACTTTATTTTCTGTAGCTAACCATCTCTTAGATAGGTCAAAAAATCAATTTTATATTTCTGATTTTCATACTGGAAATTTCTGTGTAAAAACAGAAATTTTCTGTAACATATTTGGTGTGTTTTGCAGCATTTCCAGCAAGCTTTTGCTTGCTGTTTTGTGCAGGTTAGTGATAGATCTAAGGGGATATGCTGCCCAGGAACACATAGAAGACCTCCCAACACACCACTCTTCGGTTGGGTAACACTTTCTTACTTTTTCTCCTTCAAATTTCTAAGTTTTTTTCCATAATTTATTCACTCTTTTGGGCCCTAAATCTTAAGCTAGCTTAGATTAGTTTATTTCTTCTTTAGCTTAGTTTTTTTTTTTTGTCCATATGATTGTTAGTTTAGCTCTTGTTCCATTTCATAAATTGTTGTAGATTAGATAACCCCTCTTTGGCCAATAAAGGAAGGTTTGCCTCCACCTTGGCCATTATAGGTAGTTTTATTTCTTTCATTAAGTTATTCTTTAAATCACATAATAATTTCATGACCGGCATCTTGGGAGAGTAATCCCCAATACCGCACGGCATAAGGGAAACTAATACTCTTGTGGTGATTTATGCTTAATGGTCAAACATCTAGTTAGTAATCACACTTAGTAGTTTCCTTTCATTAAATCTCACTTTCATTTGCTTATGATATCATTGCTAATTAGTTAAATGGTTTAAAGTATTCTTTAAGTGTTAAATCTATAAGTTCATAAATCATTTTTCCTTGCTCATCTTTAAGCATATGTGATTTTAACTCATGATTTAAGATTTGATTAACTAAGTTGTTAAATCTTCATTTTCTTAAAGCATAAATCTTCATTTGAGTTTTAACACATAACACATGTTAGTGAATGTTTAATCTTAATCCATCCTTACATTTTCATTAAGCAAGTTACTTTTTCTCTTTCATGGTGGTTTAAAATCCTAAAGATCAACTTGTTAAATCTTTCTTTCCTTAAAAGTTCATATCTTTTACATGGTTTAACAACGTAACATGTTTTGATGATGATAGATCTTAATCCTAAGTTAGATGTCTAATGATGATGTGATGGCTTAATTTTTTTCTATCTATTGTGGCATAATCTCACATTTTAAGTCATTTCATTTTCAGATCTATCTTTCAAGCATTCTTTAAAGTTTAAGTTATCTTGCTTCATGGTTATTTTCTCACATACATAACTTAAATTTTCTTTTCAAGCAAGTTTAATTTTATGTTTTATGTAGCAAGTTGTCCTTGCTTAAATCTCATACTTAACTTGCAAATTTTATGTGAAATGGTTTATGGTTAAGTGACATATCTATTGTATCATTTCTTTTTCAAGTCATATGGTGAATGCTCTTTATTTTCAAGTTTTAAAACACATATTGTGAGCATTTTCATTTTCGGCCATACCCTTAAACGCTAAATTTTAAGTGTCTAAAACACTTCTAAAACTCACCCAACACATTAAAAGACCCACCCGCGGGTCATAATAACACTTAGACAACATTTTAGGGGCTTTTTACAACCATCTCCACCATCTAAAACGGGTTTGAGAAAAACAACGGAAGGAAGAGGCGGGGGACCGTTCTCGTGATTTCGTTGGGGAGATCATTTCTGGGAAGTACTCCTACTGTCAGGGTTGACCGAGGAAGCTAGGGTAAGGCCTCGTTTGCCTTACTATGTTGAGCACCAGGCATTCATTTGGCCAAGGGAAGAGGAAGCTTGAAGCACACATCTAGTTTAGGGGGAAGGAAAATAAAATTGAATCAATCTTTAAGAAACTCCTTCAACACTTATTTGCATAGATCACCTTTGTATGCTTGGAGGAATTAGATGCATCGATAGGCAAACACATTGGTGATAATCTAATTTGTTTATCGTATGTGCAACTTGATGGTTAATGTTTCTTATGTCTGAGTGAACTTTTGAGTATACATTGAAAATATCTTGTTTATTGATTGTTGTGGTGTGAATCAAGAAAGTGTTGAGTATTCCACTTGGGGAGGCATCACTTTCTTTGATTCTTGAGTGCTTTTTGTGGTGGCCAGTGAAGGCGGTCCAATAGAGTAAGTGCTATTGGGGCATGCTTGGCAAATTGTTGAACACTTACACTTCTTTGTATTTTTGAATCTTGTATCTTTGTAAATGGTGTAATAATTTGTAACACTTAGTATTCTTTTTGTAAGTAATAATAACTTTGGGTTTTTGGGTAGTTTGAATTGATTTACTTGTAAAAATTTTATAATAAACCACCCTTAAACTTTAGTTGACCCCATTTGCCCAACCTTCGGCACTAGTCTTAGTTGACTTAGGGAAAGGGCTGACTTACATTTAGATTAAGACTTGCATTTGCATTGTTGCCTTTGCATCTTAGGCTAGTTTTCCCCTTTGGCCTATAATAAATTAAAACTAACTCCTAGAACATTAACACTAAAATTAATCTAGTAACTAGGGACAATCCCCCTTGGCTTCCCTAGGGTAAGCCTAGAAGGAAGAGGTTCCAGTCAAGGTGACAGTGTGGACTTGGAACCTAGACATTGTGTCTCCGAGGACACACTAAGTGAGTTGGACTTAGCTCACGTTAGCAAGTGTGTATTAGGACGGCAACATCTTTGGTGTCGTTGTCGGGGATAAGTCATTTATCCTTGGTCAAAACGACTTAACTTAATTTTTTTTAAGAACTAAGTAATAAAAACTTTAGTCCCTTAAAATTCTTTCAGCTTGCATTGGTTAGCTTTGTGTGATTCTTTTCCAAGTGGCGACTCCATTGAACAAATCTATCAAGCATACTGCAAGGAGCAACCCTTGTTGGCTGCTTGAAATTCTTGGGGAAGAAGCACTCATCGATGCCCAATTCTTGTTCCAAACATAATAATTTAACTTTTGTTTTTCTTCTTGTTTTTGCCTTGATTGATGCTCTTGTTTGTCTAAAATAAACTTGGTCATCTGGCGACTCCACTTTTTAAAATTTGATGAAGTATTTTGCAAGAAGGAATTTCCAACGTGCTTTGCTTCATCCTTGAACTTGGAAGGGTTTGTGGGTGAAGCTAGCTAGTCCTTCTTCTTGTTGGATCCTTGGTAATATTGGGTCCCAATCCTTTTCTTTAGGCCTTTGTTTAAATGTCTAGTTAGAAATGGGTGGTTTTTTTGATCCTATTGATTTTTCAGGAATTGTTGGTTACCTTCATGATATATCTGAAGATGCTATTGATAACATTCATGATTTTGATCATACTCATGTTGGTGCTCACATCGGGGCTTTCACTAAGTTTATCGATAAGTGGTGTGATCCACCTATTTATGAGGATGTTCTTATGCAATTATTTGTCTTTACCCTTGTTGGTGAACAGGAAATGTATTGGTTTCATGACTCACCTGATAACACATTCAAGAACATACGGGATTTGTTGCATGCCTTCTTGAATCTGTCTAGACGTAATTAGCAGGAGCTTCACAATGAATTGGTTGACAATTTTATGGAAACATGGAGGAATAAAAATCTTCCAAATATAGAAACAGTCAGTTCAGACATAGAGGTTGATGCTCCATCAGATCCCATTAAGGAGCTTAATGAAATAACTCAGAACATACAGCCTTCCCAAGAAGAACCATGTGAAGCCATGAATGAACAATTTGTGGCCATAGAAGATCAATTGGAGGTCATAGAAGATAATTTCACAGAGACTTATATTGAATATCTGGACCCCCATGGACTTGAGCTTGATAATGAAAAAGATAAGGAAGTTCATGAGGAAATTCCGGATGAATGCATGGATGAATCAGTCATCTATTTTGAGGAAGTGAAGGAACTTGAGTTGGAAAATGTTGAATATCTAGATAATTCAAGTCCCCACCCTCCTCCCGAGGAACCAGTGTTTTTGAGTATTGACTTTGAAAATCTTATGATGGTTCCTGTGATATGTTCTTCTTCAGTTTCTCAA
>JASDQU010012607.1:14124-31109 GCA_032191745.1 Picea mariana
TTTCCAAACTACTTAGGAATTACCACATAACCAATAGCAATACTACTATCAACTATATTCAAGCAAACTACTTTGCTTAAATCTCCACATATAATCTAGTGAATGCAAAACATGAAGCAAAATGGAAATATATCACCTCAACCACACCAATGGCACACCAAGAAGACTCCCAATGGACCAAAATTTCTCCAAAGCTTTCTTTATTATCCACCAAAATCTTATCACAAATACTTGTGACAAAACTTGCACATGAGAGAGCACATGAGAGCACATGAGAGAGGGAGAGAAGATAGAAATTTTGGCATAATAGCAATACTATGAGAATAGATGATAGAAGGAGGATGAGAGGGTCCAATTTATAGGAAAAGAGGAGGAGGGAGCCCACTTGGATGGGCTCCAAGTGGCAGCCATCTAAATGAAGAGGGTCTCATCAAGGGCGGCACCCCTCTTGGTCAAGAGAGTGATGGGATGGTTGAGGGGTGAGTTGGGAAGGGGGAAACCCCCTTTCCCTTTATCTAATAGTCAAGTGGGGTCAAGTGGGGTACTTTCCTAAGTTTTTAGGGGTTCCCATGGTGTATTTCATTTTTTATGAAATATGAGCAAGAGGGGAGGGGGCTCTCTTCTAGGAGAATGATGAAAGTGGGTTGTGGGTTAGGCTAAAGTGGGTTTTTTAAGTTGGAAAATGTTTTCCCAACTTAAGAAAGGCTATTGGGATACTTTTCCCACACTCTCTCATGACTTTCATGACTTTTACAAAATTTGGCTATTTTAATTAAGCCAATTACATGCTGATTTTTTACTGACTTTGACTAAACTTGGACAAAGGCCTAACAAAACTTGTCCAAATGAGCTAAGATTTGGTCCAAGGGTGTAGGGGTGTATGAACCATTTTATTTGAGTACTCATACCCCTATACAAAATACCCAAGGACCATTTTTTTACATTTTACATCGAAAATAATTAAAAATCCCCAGTTTGCAGGAATTTTAATTATTTAAAAAAATCCTATCAAAACTTAATGGAATTCCGCAAGACTCAAGGACATGTCTAACATGGTCATTTACAACATTCCTAGACCTTAGTTGCATAGGTTTCGTCCACTAGAACGCCTTTCACTACTTTGGAGAAATTATTGTGAGGAGTGAAAAACTCATGGGAAATTAATAAGGCCCTAAAGCCAAATTAATAACCTGAGGATAAAAAACACTCAGTGAAAGGAACTCTCCTAATGAAGAAATCTTAATGCAACTGACTTAAACTATGATCCATGTAGACTTATTACATTATTATCCCACGCAGGGGAGCGGAAATTCCAATTACAATAAAATGCTGAAGGCCAAAATTGCCTTGTAGAACCAGTAAGTCTTCAAAATGGTAGCCCCATCAGGTGCATATCTTCATGGTATATGGAGTTGACCCCCTAGTTGAATAGGTGGTCAACGGGGTGTATGGTTATCCAAAAATCAAATTATTTTTTAGGAAAGGCATATCCCTCCTTTGCAATGTCCACTTGAGTCTTTGAATATTCTAAAGAGTTTTGACCAATGTAAACCAGCAAAGCCACCTCGAATGCTTGTTGATGAAGTAATAGATAAATTTGGGTCATGGTTATACTTTGATGAAGCTGACCAAGAGAACCCTTATGTGTGTGGGGCTAGAGGCACTGTTAACTTATTAGATCAGTAGTGGTTCAAGTTCAAAGTGGGGATTGTCATTGATTCAAATAATTTGGCCTAGATGATGGCATTGAAGCTTGCACTCAAATTGGCATAGGATCAAGGTGCTTGAAGGGTACAAGTTTTTGGCGATTCACAAGTTGTTATAAATTGGATGAAGGGTAAGTATACTTGTGAAAACTTCACACTACGGCCTATATATGAGGAAACTATGAATCAAAAAAGTATTTTTCTTTCCATTACTTTCCATCATATGTGTAGAGAAATAAATATGCAAGTGAACGAGCTCTCAAAGCAAGGTTTAGCAGTGGCTCCAGGACGGTGGTAAATTTGGGAGGAGCTCGACGACCTTGTATCAAATTTCTAGCCTCCTTCATAGTTCCATTTATAATGTTTTGGCTAGAATTGGTCCACTGAAGGTACTATAATTGGACCTTACAGGAACAGTGTGGATGGAATTTTGATGAGGGGACCATTGAAGGTACTATAATTGAACATTACAAGAATGGTGTGGATTACTACAATGACAGTGTGGATGTTAGAATATGATGGATGTGTTGATTTAACCATAGACAATATCACTATTTTCACCCAACCATAGGCCGAAGCCACCCCCGAGCACCTTGACCTTGACAGAGAGAAGAATCCTGGTAGCAAATCAATAGCCAAACAAGGCTAATGCACCAAGCAAGAAGTATCCAAAGTTTATCAGAGAGTCCAACCCAGAAAGACCGAAACTGTAGACTTTAAAACTAGCAGCAGCACCTTCTCCAAGACTTGCGCACAAAATTGCCCAACTGCAGTGCGCACAAGTGTCTCTCTGCGATTCTGAGAGTTGTGTGTAAAGTGAAGACTGACCCCTATATTTATACTAATTTTGGAAGACTGCCTGGGCCGACTTCTCATTCTGGGTACTAATTAATTCATATTAATTATCTCCTTTAGCCGACATCTCTTCTAGGGTTACATTCAATTCTTTTCTTGCTTCCGAAATATTCTAATCTTATCAAAGGTCACAATGGAGGTTCATACCTCCCGCAGCTACCATAATATCAACACTCCCTCCTAACTAGGGAGGTATAACTGATAATGGTCTTGAGCACAAATAGACCATTCAACTAGTAGCATCATTATAGCCACACAGGCTAATTAAATCACGAGCACCGTCATTATTATCCAACTGGATAATCTCCATGACAACTGGTACAATGTCAATTGATAGAACACAATTGTGTTTATCCATAGTAGTACACAACTACTTAATCTGTGACACATAGTCACAAACAGTGGAACATATCCACCACAGTAGCATACATCTACTGTCTAGAGACATGCAGTCTCCATAGTAATCATATCAACCTGCACAGAAACAATGTTATAATATAAACTGAGTCATCTGGGCCATTCTTCCACTCACATCTGTGAGATCTGGAAGAGCATCTGCCTTCAGAGTAGAACATCAATGATGGGCTATCTAGACTATTCTTCTCAAGCAAGGAAGAATAACTGTCATGATTTCTGAGCCTGGACCATTCCTTATCTGGGCCATTCCTCCGACACTAAACAAAGTGCAACCTTGAGAGAATGAGTCTTCCCTAGGGAATGCATGCCCCTGATTGCTGAACCTGGACCATTCACCTATCTGGGCCATTCCTCTGGCACTAAACAAAGTGCAACCTGGAGAGAATGAATTTGCCCTAGGGAATGACTGTCCGGACCATTTCCTAAGGAAATGACTGTCCGGCACCAACCTCCAAAACAGACCATTCTTCGAAACTACCCACAATTGTGAGCTTCAAAAGAATGATTGTCCGACAAGGCGGACCAGTCTTCTTGACCACTACTGAGAGTGATCGTCAAGAAGAGAGATTGTCCTAGACCATTCCCCATGTTAACCACAAGAGGAATCATTGTCTATGGTACATCAGCAATCCATCGAACCATTTTCATTACGAAAATGACCGTTCGATCTGGACCATTTTCCGAACTTGAAAATGCCTGTCCATCAAAAATCTCAAACCACTTTCTGAACTGGAAAGGAACTTCCCAAGTTGGACCATTTTTCAAACTTGAAAATGACTGTCCTCAATTCAATGATATGTCAATGCTCCCTCCCAACCCGGAGAGTCATTTCTTCCCTTTCGACTAAGGGAGTTATTTCCACGATCCCCAATTTGTCTCGGAAATATGCAAACTTTATTCTAGACAGAGGCTTTGTCAGGATATATGTTGTCTGCTCATCTGTGGGAAACACCAAGTGTTTTGATAGCCTTATACAACTCTGATTGTCACAGTGTATTATGGTCGAATCTGGAACCTGATCAAATAATCTTGAAATTAGCTTTCTCAACCATATTGCTTCTATACATACCTCACATGCTACGATATATTTTGCTTCTGTTGTGCTGAGTGTGACAGACTTTTGTTTCCTGCTGCCCCAAGATATCATAGCAAAGCCCAAGCTGAAACACATCCCGGAAGTACTCCTTCTGTCTTCTGCACTTCCTGCCCATTCTGAATCTGTGAATCCATGAAGTTGTATATCACTGGATGCGGTATATCTTAAACCATAGTTTAGTGTCCCACGAATATATCTTAGAACATGCTTTGCAGTTGTCCAATGCTCATGTCTAGGTTCTACCTGGAACTGGCTTAGTGTGTTCACGGCAAAGCAAATGTGTAATGGCCCCACTTTGGGACATCATTACATTACAGAGGGTTATGATGACCAAAGTAGCCAGATGGAGGTTATATTATTGAGAGGTATTTTGGGGTCCGTCTTGCATCGCTCATCCCATTTCTCATTATGATCCATTCCGCACAGGCTGGCCTTGGTTCCATTGCATTCCGACAATTTCCATGACTGAGAGTATTTTGAGCTATAAGTTAATTAAATTCACTGAGGTCATTTTGGGCACATTACTTGGAGGAACCTCTCAGTGTAATAGCTCATTGGAATCGGGAGAGCAACACTACAGGATGGGATGGTCAGAAGTGACTTTCAGTGGCTAGGGAAGCCACAAGGAGAGATAAGGTGTTTTTCAAAGGTAAAAAGGTTAATCAATTAATTAAAATGATTTAATTAATTAATTAATTATTAATAAAATGAAAGTCACTTTGGAGGGACAAGGTGAGCAGGAAGTATAAAGGAAAGGCAAGGGCCTCTATTCATATTATTCATGTATGTTTATCTTTTTGATATCTGGCTTCTAGCTAGAGGGCCCATCTCTTGGGGGTTTTGAGGGTTTTGACTTAACAAACCCTAGAGGACGATTCAGTGGTGAAAGATTTCACCTAGCTTGTCCCAAGCTTGGTCTCGGAGATGCAATACGCTCCCACACCATTCTAGTTCGGATCTACATCAGTGCAGGAAAGTTCTACACTAACCACAGGCACAGGTAGAGGAGGGCGCACCATTGGAGGTTTCCAACAAGGGGGGCGCACCATTCTTTGAGGGAAGTTCGTCCCAAGGGATTGGAAGGGCTTCGGCAGATTCTAGCACCTGGGTTTTCATTGCAGGGGCTTGGACATTAGATCTAGTGCATTCAGGAGAAGTTTCATGTGCTAATTGATTTGTTCGATGCATTGGATGTATTGGAGAGAAGGAAGGCAATTTCGAGATTCAGGTCTATTTCGTTTGGGGGGGTTATACCTTAGATCTAACCCTGAGACTTCACCTAGTGACTTGCAGTGTCCCGATCTATCTTTCTAGCAAGTTTCAGGGCATTTGGAGGCCTCCTTCATCAGGGCTGAATTATTGGGCACATCTAGGGTTTCAAGAGGGTGTAGCTTCATTGGAGGATTCGGCATTTGGAGGAGTTATCCATATCATTTCGGCCCGAGACTTCAGGAGGAGGATCCTATCACCCCGATCTATCATTTGGTCGAGTTTAGACTCATTGAGAGGCTCTCTTCAATTGGGCCGAATTATCTAGGGCTTCAGGCATCCGGGGGGGGGTGCACCATTCTGTGGAGAGGCAGATCCATGAGTTTGTGGAGTATCTTGGAGATTTGAGCACCTAGGTTGTTCTTGCAGTTACCCGATCTACTTTTTGGCATCTTCATTAGAGTGATTGGACATCTTTGGCAGCAGGGCCGAATTGTTGAGGTTATTCAGTATTCCAGCAGGGCGTGGCATCTTCCATCTTGGGGGTTTAGCACTTCTTATGGCCCAGATATGTTCTTGCATTGGTCTTCAATGAGTATTCGGCCTTTGGAGGCTTGTAGTCTTCTATTGGAGCATTTTGTAGCAGCTTTTATCTTCTTTATTGGAGCCATCTGTTGAGTATTCCAGATCGGCCCTCTCATTGTAGCAGGTTCTTCTATTTATGAATAAAATCAGATATGAGATGTTTTGGTTTGTCTATCATATCGTTAATCTTGCATATGGTTGAGGTATGTTCCATTACAGTATATTCTTGTTTATTGTTGCAACACACATTAAAATCATCAGTAAAACCCTAAGCACAACCTAAGAGACAAGAATAAGCAAAGTGTTTGACAAAATGCCACAGCCACCAAAAGTTTAAAAAGACACCCAAAACCGTGATGTTCCTAGCATATTGGCTTGGGAACATTACAAAATGTTTGGTCGAGTATTTTCCAAATACATCAATGACCCAATCAATTGTCGATTTAGAGACGGATCTACTAGATCAAAATCTGAATCTTTTACTTTTCTTATATTTGTGATCATAGGAATGTCCATGGATTTGCAATCCGTCATTCCAAACTTCTGAAGAATCTTTATTGCATACTTTCCTTGTCCAAGAAATACTTCACCACGCTTCTGCCATACTTCTAGTCCCAAGTAATAATGCATGAAACCAAGATCTTTCATATCAAACTCAGAAGCTAGTTCCTCTTTGCACTGGATGATAAGAGACTCTTCACCTATTAGAAATAGATCGTCGACATATAACAGTAAAAGTGCATTGTTCACGACTTTGTAGTAAAGATTTGGATCTGCATGACTTTTGGAGAAACCAAGTCTCATTAGGTAGTTGTCTATTCTGACATACCAAGCTCTTGGAGCTTGCTTGAGTCCATATAAATCTTTCTTTAGTCTACAAACATGAGTGTCTCTGGAATGTACTTCAAACCCTTGAGGTTGTTTAATGTATACTTCTTCTTCGATTGCTCCATTGAGGAAAGTTGTCTTTACATCCATCTGATGTAAGCTCCATCCCATGGAAGCGGCAAGAGACATGATAACTCTAATGGAAGTATATTTGGCAACAGGGGCAAATGTTTCGTCATAGTCTTCTCCCTCCTTCTGGGAGAACCCTCTAGCTACGAATCTTGTTTTATATGTGTCCATGCTTTCGTCTACTGCATGTTTGATCTTATAGACCCATTTTGAAGTGACTACTGATTTTTCTTTAGGTCTAGGCACAATTTCCCATACATCATTTTTCATGATCGACTGGTGTTCTTTTGTCATGGCTTATTTCGGAATGGCACCAATTTCGGAATGCGTGCATGTGCTGAGTTTAGGCACGGAAAACACCCAGAAGCTAGGTTCACTCACACACAGGTGCGAAATGGCGAACCAGAGACAGCTAGCTTGAAGGAGAAAAATGGCAGGAGGCTAACTTCTTCATTTTTTGGTCAAATAAGGTGTTGTAAAATCCCAGCTAGGGGTTTTTGGACGTTCTGAGTCCATTGGCACTGTTTTCACAGGCATTTGAAGACTTCTTTTGCAGGTTTTTTTACCATTGAAGTTTGAGGAAGCTCCAGGGAGCTTGAAGCCCTCATTGTTTGAGGCTTTGCTTAGATGAGCACATGTCTATTTTATGTGACTGAATAGTCATTTTTGACTAATTATTATGCTCTGAACAAATTGGGATAGGTTTCAGATCCATTGGAGGACTTTTACAGGTGTTTTTGCCACAGAGAAGCTCAGGGAAGCTTGGAGGCCACATGTAGAAGAGGTCATGATTGGATGAGACAAAATCCATTTTCAGAGTTCTAATAGTCATTTTTGGGGTTTTTATGTATTCTGAACCCAATGGTACAGTCTGTAAATCCATTGGAGTTGAGCAGCAGCTTGTAAAATAACATTTGACAAACTAATCCCAAAGAGCCAAGTCCATTGAAGGAGGCTCAAGGAGATGTAGCCCAGAGAGGGGTGAACTCCTTTATCATCTTGTTATTGTTGTGAGTTTGCTGGTTTATTTGCTGCAATTTATGTTGTTGTTTATTTGTTTATGGCACAAATTTATCCATTTAAAAGAACATTTCCTCACACATGAACATTGACAAGAAGAAGCATGAACTTAACACATAAACCATCTTGCATATTTTAACACATGAAGCAAGGTCCTGTAAGGTTTATTTTATTGAAGTAGGGGGTGCTTGCATAGCATAACAAGTCATCCTTCTATTTTCAGATCATTGGGAAGGATCACTTTGGAAAGATTTATAAGGATGATAACAAGGTGAATATTGTTGATATCATCCATATGACATTTAATTCTTAGTTTTGTTCCAGAGGAGGAAAATGGAAAACTAATATAGGTGTCTAAAGTAGGATTAGAGGATTTCCTTCACAGTTTCCAAAAGGACCAAAGTCCTGGTCCGAACGAATGACCGGTTGAATTTTTCTAGGGTTCTATGAGATCATAGGAGACTATTTACGAAGGGTCATTGAGGAATCAAGGACCAATGGTAGAGTTTTGGCTTCTTTCAACTAACTTTTATCGCACTAATTCATAAATCTGATAATCCATAGTCCTTTGAAGAGTACAAGCTGATTTCATTATGTAACTATATCTACAAGATAATTTCCAAAGTGATGGCGATAGGGCCCAAGTACATTATATCCAAATTGATATATGAAGAATAGTTTGGTTTACTCCCAAGACGTCATATTCATGAGGTGATTGGTGTAGCACAGGAGGATTTACATTCAGTCAAAACTAAGAAGATTCCAATTGTGGTCCTTGTTATCGCACAGTTTGTAGGAAGGGTTTAGGTTAGCTTGAGTCAAGGCTTCAAACTGGCGTAACAGGAGCTTCCCCACCCACTGTCACCTCAATGGGGAGCTCTTTCTATTTAGGATGGCTAGTCCAAGGGAGACGTCCCTAGTAATCTGGGTTTATGAAAGGGATAAAGGGCTAATGGATCAAGATAAGAGTCTCCTTTCACAGATTACTGCCAAGAAAGATAGTCAAGAAGAAATTCCACTGGTAAGGGCACCTGTTTGCGAGACAAGACAAATGAAACTAAAATGTGTTGCAGTGGTTAGTGCTTTAAATATTAATGACTATCTTCAACATATATATGAGCAATGATCAAATGTAATTATTGACGAAGTCAATGATTACTAAACAAAGACAATGACTTATATTACTTCCTCAATAAATACACAAGAGATATGAGCATTCAATGTATAAGATCAAAACCTTGTATTATGTCACAAATGCAATTCATATCATAAATCTGCTCATACATACATAATGTTGCTGCGTCACAATTGCAGAAATAGGTGACGTCAGCCCTAGATTTAGGTCAAATTTAGAGACAATGAGAAGGACGTTTTGTCAACTTAGCTTATGGAAACAACCAACAATTCAATGTCTATCAAATAAAGTGATAAAAGTCACAACGTTTCAGGCCAAACAAGAGATCAAACAAGTGTGACGTCACCTATAATGTTGTTGCTGTCACTATGACGTCAACCCTAGAATTAGGTTAGTTTGAGAGGCCCAAAGGTAGACGTTTTGCAAATTTAACCAATGAAAATATTTAATACCTCTATGGCTATCAAGGAGTGACCTAGCCGCAACTTTTAGAGCAAACAAGAGTTCAAACAAGGCTAAGACATCACCCTAGGGTTAGGGTTAGAAAATCTGCTAGGGTTAGACGCTAGGTTAGTTAGGGTTTTAATTTAAAAGTGTTTGAAAGAGTATTTAAGCACAAAAGCTGAAAGTTATACTTCTAGACTAGTGCCTTGGGTTAATGGAGTCAATTGGAGTGAACCTAATGGCTTGGAGAAATTTAAACCTAAGGACAAGAGGACTTGGTCTAATGGTGCTGCTATGGCAAGGCCACTAGATCCAAAACCCTAAGAAGAGAAGGTTGATTTAGGTGTAGCTAAGGCTAGGCCTACGGCTTCTTATTCTTTCCTTAAGACTCTTTTGGCAAAACGGCTAGCTTATAAACACAAATCTATGGCTGAAAAGTGTTGTTCAAAGACAAGGCTTTTCAAAACCCTAGAAGCAAACCCTAGGTGTAAAGTAAATTAGGCCTAGGACGCCTTCTTTCTTCAATTTATGTTCAAAACTAACTCAAGAAAAGAGCATGGCTAGTGTAGCTATGGCTAGGCTAAACCTTCTCTAATCAAATGGCTATAAGCTTTTACCATGGGGACATGAAGCCACAACCTACTTATGTGTTGGCTCCCTAGGGTTTAAAGATTAAGCAAATAATAACAAAGTAACTATGCATGCAAGATATTTAATCAACAACCATTCATTCAAGAAGTTTTGATGAGAAAACACTTACAAATTCATGAAAAAGCATAATCATACCCTAGTTGTAAACCTTCCAATGATAAATAGCACCATATGCCAAAAAATAATCCTCCAAGAAGTTGCGCCTCACTCCAAAAAAACAAGAATAACCAAGACAAGAGCTAAAGAAGTCACTCTCACAAGAGAGCAAGTTGTTTTATCTCCAAATGAGGGTAAAACGTCCTCGATTTATATCATTCTCATGACCTCTAATTAAAATTTGGTCATTAAAAACAGCCGACAAGGCTGACTTTACATTATTCAATTATTTGTCACATTACATGCTAAAAATGCCAAAAATGAGCAGAAAATGGAGACGTCAATCCCCTATAGGGGAGACGTTGGCCCTTTCAGGGCATAATCATCATCCAGCAAGCCAGACGTTGACCCTTTCAGGGCATAATCATCATCCAGCAAGCCAGACGTTGGCCCCCTTGGGGCTCCTGCAACCTACTATGTGTGCCCCGAAGGCCCAGCACATTGCTATCTGCTCCAGAAAACGTCCAGCTAGTCCTGGGTGGCGTCCTATCCATCAAGGCCATCATCCCATCTGCAAGGGGTTGATCCCCATAGGCCAAGTCTCTGCCAAAACGTCCTGATGAGGGCGTCCTTCTTCTTCTCCATGCAAGGGCTCGTCGGAACTTTGTCCTGCCTCTGCCATCCCAGCGACCCTCTGATGGGCTCTTCAGCCCCATGGAGGTCCGAGCTAATCATCTCCCCATGTGCACCGATCCTCTGGTACCTGTCCGCCGGGCATGGTCCTGCACATCAAAGACTACGCCCTCCAAGGGCTCATCAGTCCTAGACATCATAGCAATGTAAATCATATCTCATCATTAAATTTATCAAACATATGCATGAAATCCCTAAAAAATCATCTAAGAGCTCAAAGACATTACACAGACCCACTATACAAAGCTAAGGAAACCAAAAGGACAACCTATTGGGCTAGTACCCACAAGAAATGGTAAGTTTCCTCAAAGGATAATTCAAGCCATGTGTAATGAGGTGATGTGGTTTTTAGGGACGTTTGGCTATAGTAAGACCAAGGGCTAGTGTCGTCTGTGGGTGCCTTTGTAGGAGGCGAGTTGTACCCGTCATGGATGCAATTTTTCCAAGCCCTTTATCGCCTTATCTTGCTTTTATTGCTTTTTTACTACAAGCCTTGACGAAGAGGACACTGCCTTGGCTTGGTGGCCAGAGATGACAACGTTACCCACTAGTATCTTCGCAGAAATGAGAAGGCTGGCTTGTGATGAGACCACCTTTCCTTTGGCCATGCAACCAAAGGTCACTTCCCTGGTTTGGTGACCAGATAGTGGCAATGTCATACTGCTAAATACCTATGAACATAATGGGTCGGCTCGTGATGAGACCTCCCATCCTCTTGGTTAGGTCTTGCATTTATTAATTTTATCATTTTCTTAGGGTCCCTTAGTTTCTTATCGAGAGGCTTTTTATTTCCTTCTCAGGGATCCCCTGGGCGAAGCATCTCTAGGTTTTATTTTCCTATGGATTTTATCTTTTACCAGCTTCTTTTACCCCCTGGGCCTTTAGCCCCTTCTTCCCACAAGACAAGGTGTACCCTGGAAGGTCATCTTAATGGCCAGACTAGGGGAATGGGATGGATGAGCAGGAT
Organism: Picea mariana; assembly: GCA_032191745.1. Lineage (NCBI taxonomy): Eukaryota > Viridiplantae > Streptophyta > Pinopsida > Pinales > Pinaceae > Picea > Picea mariana. The sequence goes on from JASDQU010012607.1 coordinate 25,956, forward strand.
ATAAGATGAAAAAGTGATAAGATGGTGGGAGCGGACAATGGCTCTGCAAACCCCCCTTGGTGGCTAACCAAAACCCATGAATACTAGCTTGCTAAGTCACCCCATCAATCACCCCAACAGTGGTCAAGTGGATTAGTGTAAGATCCAAGCAGTCATCCGAAATGAAAGGAACCTAATGCATATATAAGAAGGTTATAATGATCAAATATGACACATACCATGATACCTCGGACCAATTACCTCATGGAGCAAGAGTCCTCTCTGATGCAAGCCCAGGCCAGTAGTGATGGAAGCTGGTACTGCTGACAGGACAAGTTTGGCTGAGAAGAAGAAAGGTGGGCCCTCCAGGGCCATGCTCAAGTCGATCTCGCTCTCGGTACTCCATGTCTAGGACCATGTGGGCCTCGACACATGATCTCCTAGTTATCCCTAGATATCGGGGATAACAGTCCTCAAAATAAATCTCACTAAAGCTTATGATAGGATTAACTGGAATTATTTGTGACTAACTAAGGTTTTGTTTCCAATTTGTTTCTTAGGTCACGAATTGTGGTTCATATGTTACTTTTGTTATTATGATTAATGGTTCAGCTATAGGTTTATTTAGGCCTGGCAGAGGAGTCTGATAGGGATGCCCAGTATCGCCTATTTTGTTTCTAATTGTCGCAGAGGGACTAAGTAGGGCCTTGATGCATACAAAAAGGACTAGTGCTCTAAAGGGTATCAGGATTGGCTCGATTCAATTAACCCACCTGCTATTTGTGGATGGCATTTTATTGTTTTGCGATGACTCGAGGGATGCTACTAAAATTAAGGAAGTGTTTGAATTTTATTGCTCTACCATTGGGATGTTGGTGAACTTGAGGAAATCAACCATCTCCTTTGTTGGGATATCAAAAGAGGGGGGAAGGATAATCGCAGGATTTTTTCCATTTCAGCGAATTGATTTTCTTCAGGGGTTAAAATATATGGGTTTCATCATAAATCCTAATGACTACAGCAAGAAGTATTGGGAATGGCTTATAGTCAAGATGGAAAAAATGATAGTGACTTGGTGTAATCATTGGCTATCTCGAGGTGAATGGTTGATACTGGTCAAATCAATACTAGAAGCCATAATAGTGTATTGGGTGACTCTTTCCTATATTCCAAAAGGAATTTTGGATAAGATGAGAAGATTATGTTACAAGTTCCTATGGTCTGGCAACATGGACAAAAGAGGCATCCTACTGGTCAAATGAAAAATTGGCAGTTCCAAAGGATTTTGGAGGATGGAGATTGAAGAACATTTACCATTTTGCAATTGCTCTTTCTGCAAAAAATGTTTGGAGGCTTATCTTAGGGAAAGGACTCTGGGTACAAGTAATTCTCGTAAGTATATTGCTCCTAGCTCGATCGAAGATTGGATCAGATAAGCCTTAAAATCCTTACAAATTGGTTCAATCATTTGGAAATCCATTGTGAAGGCCTTTCCCCTCATTGGTGACCGGCTAGCATGGAAAGTTGGAAATGGTCATTGGATCCACCTTGGTGAAGACCCATGGGTTGGGTGTGGAGAGTCCTACAGGCTACCTACTAATTTAATTGAGTCCCTCCAAGATAAAGGCCTTTTCTCTTTATCTCAGGTAGTGGATAATGACTCTTTGACCATTTGGAGCCAGGAATGGTAAAAGAATGTTGTTATCCAACGAGGAAGTAGTTTTATGGGGGGGATTCATATCAAAATTGAAATCAAACCATGCATGGATTAGAGGAGGATGAATTGATATGGACTAAGAATCCTAAGTAAGGTTCCTATACCCCTAAGTTGGGTTACAAGGTTTTGTTTGATGATGGAAATAGGGAGGAGCCTACTTAGTGGTGGAAAAAATTATGGAAGTTCAAATATCCATTGAAAAATAGAATTTTTATGTGGTTGGCACTCAACCACAAGGTCCTTACATGGGACAATATTCAAAAAAGGAACAAATCCAAAACAGGTTGGTGTTTGTTATGCAAAGAAAATGAGGAAACTTTAAATCATCTTCTTATATCTTGCCCCTGTAGAAATCAGGTTTGGAAAGAATTAGATACCTTATTGGGTTCAAGCAAATTCCCCAATGGTGACTTCATCAATACATGCTTCAAATTGTGGAAGGCCAATCAGGGTAAGAAATAGTATCAAGTTCTTCCCTGTTGATGATTGCAGCTATGTGAGACATTCTCCAGCTTACAAACATGTGAGATGTTGACCATTGCAGCTATGTGATACTTTCTCCGGATTACAAACCTAAGAGAAATCCCTTGAGAAGGGTGTGTGGTTCCTATTTGAGATAGAGCTAGAATGTAGAGATGACCTCCTCCATTCAGAGAGTTGAGAAGAACTCCAGATGATTCTCCTGTGTAACGCAGTGAGAAAGGAAATCTGCAGAGTTGGACGTGTTTGTTGTTGAGCACAAGGTGAACGTGTGAAATCCCAAAGTGTTGGGTGCATCTGTTAAAATAATGTAACTGCAAAGTATATTCTTATTATTATTTGATATATTATTCATTGGATCAATCCCCATTGCAGATTGATCATGTCGGTTATTATAAAGGACCAAATCCCCTTTTGCGGATTGGTCAAAAGATAATTGTAATAGGCAGAATAAGAAGTCGGTCCCAGAAAATATTAAAGGGACGTCGAATTATAATAAAGGTGTTTATAACCACCCAGTTGGAGAAGTTAGCCCTGCCAGTGAAGACACACTTCACACGTGCCAGTCTAATATAAATAAGGAGGCTAGCGCCTCACTTAGACACAACTCACTTGCTCATTTTCGTGAGACAAGCTTCAGATCTGTAGTTAGAGAAGAAGGAGAGAGAGTGGCGCATATCTAGGAGAGGATCTTCTGCATTAGTTTATGAGATCTCTTGGCATTGTATTGGCTATCTATATTAAGGAAGTTTTGCTGGGTTTTCTTCCCCTAGAGGGTTTCCCAGGATAAATGTTGTGTCTCTTGTGATTGTGTATTTCTCAATGATCTTGGATTATGCTATTGTTATTTAATGAAATACAAAAGACTATAATAATGGCTTAAACATTAACATGGTATCAGAGCCAAGCTGAAGAGAGCATCTTTCACAAGAGAAAATGAAAAACGTCACTGTTACCGTACATGAAAATTAGGGCTTTTATTGGAGAGGTACTTCAGCCCTAAAACCATCTAGAAAAGTGTGCCCTCCCCCAAGGATCATTTTGGCACCTTCAACGCACCTTTTCAGTGGCTAGATCTCCTAGAAAGTGAAACCCTAGTTTCACAAAGTACTAGAAAACCAGAAAACCAAAGTACCAGAAGTACCAGAAAACCAGAAGCACCAGTCTGGAAAACCGCAGATCAAGTTTGAGGGGGTAAAAGTTGGATTTTCGAAATTCTGACTACACCAGCATACTCACCTCAGCTTAGCGCATCTATTCGCTAGATCAAAATTTCAAAATTTGAAGTTTGAAAAATTAGGGTTTCATCATAAAACCCTAAGTTGCAGTTGTAGTTTCAGTTGCAGTTGCAGCATCAGTTGCAGTTGCAGCCGTAGAACCAGTTGCAATCACCCTTAAACTTTTCTTAAGAGTTGGTAATGATTATTGTTGCTACCAGATGGAGCCACTACCTGCAAATGCTATTAGAGGTATGTACTCACATATGTTTAATGGTTAAACCCTAAAGAGTATTTGCAGGAGAAGAGATCTCTTGCCATAGATCCAGAAGGATCTCAAGATCCAACACATTCAAAGGAATGAAGCAACCCAGGTGTGATTATTCTGATATGCATTATTATTTTGATGAGTGTTGCATGTTGTAGCTATGACCATTGTTATCGCTCAGTTTGTAGGAGAGGTTTAGGTAGCTTGGAGTCAAGGCTCAAACTGGTGTAACAGGAGCTTCCCCACCCACTGTCACCTCGATGGGGAGCTCTTTCTATTCTGGGTGGCTAATCCCAAGGGAGACGTCCCTAGTAATCTGGGGTTCTAAAGGAAAAGGGTCAAGAGTTTAAGGCTTCAAAGGTAAAGGTAAGCTTTCCCTTCACAGATCACTGCCAAAAGGATAATCAAGAGAAGATATTCCACTGAATGGCACCTGTTTGCGAGACAAGGCAAATAAAACTAGAAATGTGCTGCAGTGGTTAGTACTTCAAAACATTAATGACTATCTTTAACATATATGAGCATTAATGAAAGTAATTATTGACGAAGTCAATGATTGCAATTAAAACTTATATTTTATATCACTTCTTCAATAAAGACTCAAGAGATATTGGCATTCAATGTGTAAAATCAAATCTTTGTATTATCACAATGCAATAAATATCATAAATCTGCTCATATAAATATTGTTGTTGTGTCACTATTGCAGATTTAGGGTGATGTCAACCCTAGTATTAGGTCAATTTTAGAGGACAATGAGAGGAACGTTTTGTCAAATTAGCTTATGAAAAAATAGTCAACAACTCAAAGTCTATTAAACAGGGTGACAATATCACAACGTTTTAAGCCAAACAAAGATCAAAATAAGTGTGACGTCACTTATATTGTTGCTGGTTAGGGTTAGGTTAGCTAGTCAAAGAGGTGGATGTTTTAACAAATCAACCAATGAAAATGCTTAAAACCTCTATGGCTACAAAGAGATGAGTCAGCCGCAACTTTTGGTCCAAACACAAATTCAAATAAGGCAAGACGTCATCATTAATCAGGGTTAGTCTAGACGCTAGGGTTAGTTAGGGTTTCAAATTTAAAGAGTTTGAAAGAGTTGTTTAGCACAAAAAGTTCAACGTTGTACTCTTAGACTAGTGCCTTGGGTTAATGGAGTCAAATGGAGAAAAGGCTAATGGCTTGGAGAGACTTACACCTAAGGACAAGAGGATTAGGTTTAATGGTGTTGCTATGGCAGGGCCACGAAATCAAAACCCTAAGGGGAGAAGGCTCATTCCGGTGTAGCTAAAGCTAGGCCTCATGCTCCTCCCTTTTTCCTTAGGACTCTTTGGCAAAACGGCTAGCTTCAAACTATAAGTCTAGGGCTGAAAAGTGTTGCTTGGGGACAAGGCTTTTCAAACCCTAAGGTCAAAACCCTAGGTGTAAACTAAATTAGGCCTAGGACGTCTTCCTCCTTCAACTTATAATTCAAATCTAACTCAGAAAAA
>JASDQU010012607.1:41355-52400 GCA_032191745.1 Picea mariana
CTGATGCAAGCCCAGGCCAGTAGTGATGGAAGCTGGTACTGCTGACAGGACAAGTCTGGCTGAGAAGAAGAAAGGTGGGCCCTCCAGGGCCATGCTCAAGTCACTCCTGCTCTCGGTACTCCATGTCTAGGACCATGTGGACCTCGAGACATGATCTAGTTATCCCTAGATATCGGGGATAACAGTACTGACCTGCACGTGCGGTACGGCCTACAAAAATTGCGTTGAACAATTCGCATGTGCGACTGTTCCTATGGCTGTACAATCCACGTGTGTCGTACAAACTGTATGGCTCACACCTACCGCTTGTTCTCCTCTTCCTCTCTCACACGTGTGAACCACACATGCAGCCTCTCTCTCTTGGCAGAAAAATCAGAAAAGAAAGACAGAAAACCCTATGCCAGATTTTCCAAAGTGAAGACCTCCTTTGTTGGAATTTGCAACTGCAATCTTCTTGGCAAGAGTGCTCACTCACTCATGCCAACACCATGATGACAAGATAAGATGTATGTGTGGTGCCTCCTCACGTTGCCTCTCCTTTTATAGGATTCTAAGAGTGAGTTTAGGAGCCCCTTCTAAACTCAACATTAAATTAGAATTGTTTATTCCTCCAAATGGGTGCCAAGCCCCAACAATAACAATTCCAAGCCCTAACTCTACAAAAAAGGGGTTTTCACAAAATAAAAAAGCAATGCGAGTGCCAACAAATATTCCCACATGCTGGACACCAAGGCCAATGTAAGAATACCTCCTCGATGCTACAAAACATCAACACTCCCTCTTAGTGAGGGAGGTATTCTCCACCACTCCTAGCTTGTCTCTGAAGTAGACAAACTTCCCCTTCACTAGGGGTTTGGTGAGATTATTTGCAATCTGATCATCTGTGGAAATGTACTAGATCTTCACAGCTCCCTTCTGCACCATGTCTCTGATAAAGTGGTATCTGATCTCAATGTGTTTCGACCTATCACGAAACACTAGATTCTTCGAGAGTTTGAAATAACTCTGATTGTTGCAGTAAATCACCATAGCCTCCAACACCTGACCAAATAACCCTAAAAGAAGCTTGTGAAACCAAACAGCCTCGCAACTCACCAAACTAGCTGTATACTCTACATCTGTTGAACTGTGTGCCACAGAAGTCCGTTTCCTGCTGAACCAAGAAACCATTGTTGATCCCAGGGTGAAACAACCACCAAAAGTGTTCTTCCTGTCAACTGCACTACCTTCCCAATCTGAGTCTGAATATCCATGCAACCTCACTCCATCACCCCCAACATATCTCAAATCAAATCTAACTGTACCCGGAAGGTACCTGAGCACATGCTTTGTTGCTACCCAATGCACTTGCCTCGGCTCAACCATGAACTGGCTCAAGGTGTTGACAACAAAGAAAATATTTGTCATGGCGTTGACCAGATACATCAATGAACCAATCAACTGCATGTACATCGTGGGATCCACCAAATCTAAATCTGAAGCCCCTAGCTTCTTCAGATTGGTGATCATAGGTGTAGTTATGGTTTACAGTCCATCATCCTGAACCTCCTCAGTATCTCTACTGCATACTTCCCCTGTCAGAGGAAGATCTCGCCCAGCTGCTACCACACCTCCAATCCCAAGAAGTAATGCATCAATCCAATATCCTTCATCTCGAACTCCGAAGCCAAATCCCTCTTGCACTTGGTGATGAGCCTCTCTGCTACTGTGAGGAACAGATCATCAACATACAACACCAATATAAAAGGATCCTCACCAACCTGTATGAGATATAGGTCGGGATGCACTTCACTCTTGGTGAAGCCCATGCTCTGCAAATACACGTTGATCCTCAAGTACCATGTCCTGGGTGCCTTCTTGAGTCTGTTCTTTCTTCAACCTACAAACATGGGACTCCCTCCCATGTACCTCAAAGCCCTGAGGTTGCTCTATGTACACCTCCTCAATCACACCATTGAGGAATGTTGTCTTCACATCCATCTAATGTATCCTCCACCCTGTTGTCGTCCTTATACACACTTGCAAACGTGAGCAAAGTCCAGCTCACTTAGTGTGTCCTTGGAGGCACAATGCCTAGGTTCACAGTCCACACTGTCACCTTGACTGGAACCTCTTCCTTCTAGGCTTACTCCTAGGGAAGCCAAGGGGGGTAGACCCTAATTACTAGATGTGCATTAAAGTTTATGTTCTAGGAGTCGGTTTCAATTTGTCAAAGGTTTAGGGGAAAACTAACCTATGATGCTAAGGCAGCAAATGCAAGATGCACAATAACTAAATGTCAAGCAAAGCCTTTCCCTAAATCGACTAAGACTAGTGCCTAAGGATTGGACAAGGGGTCAACTATGTTTAAGGGAGTTTAATTACAAAATATTACAAGTATTACAAAGTTACAATTATTCCACAACAATGCTACAAATACTTACAATAATGAACACAAGATATGACAACAATTATACAAGAGATACACAAGGTACAAATAGATAAGATTAACAAGTGCCTCAAGATGTGGAAATAAAGAGATATTCAAAATGTTAAGATCATTCACATAAGGCCAAGCATGCCCCAATAAGAATTGGACTGCTTTTCAATGGACACCACTAAAGCACTCAAGATCCAACAAGAAGATGCCTCCAAGTAGGATGCGTTATCTCTTGAGGGATCACACCATAAAGAGCATAGACAAAAAGATATTCAGTATTTGAAAAACGAATGCTCAACTCACATAAGAGATTTAACACTTAGAAAATTAAACCATAGACTTGCATAAAAATAAAAGATGTATGTGCTTGCAGGCTAAAGCTCTAAACAACCATAAGATATATCCCAGAAGAAGATTGCCTAGAAGACTAAGTGGTTAAGAGTTGCTTAAAGATTTGCAGATTTTAATTATCCTCCTAACTAAGTGTCAAACCCAAATCCTCCTCCCCTAATTACCAAATAACTGCTAGATGCTCAAGATAGTAAGGCAACGAGGCCCACCCTAGCTTTCACAGTCATTCCTAAAGTCTGAGTACTTCCCGGAAAAGACGCATCATGTGCGCCGTGAGACCGTCCCCGGCCTACACCTTCCGTTGTTTTCCTCAAACCCGTTTTAGATGGCGAAAATGGTGGTATTTAGGTGTCCTAGTTGGTCTAAAATGTCATTATGACTTAGGACTAAGTCTTAAGATGTGTTGTGAGTGTTTTAGATAAGTTTTAGGTGCCCAAAAACTGTGGTTTATGCCCAAAACCGAAGCTTAAGTGATTGTTGTAAATGTGTTGCAGAATATGAAATTGAAGCATATAACACCACATCTAAAGCATGTAATGAAAGCTGAAAATAAAGATCATTCACTCAACCATGTACACATGTAAACTTGAGATGAGAAATGTGGAGCAAAGACAAGTACAGCTTGTCAAGTGTGTAACAGAAAAATCGCCTTAGATGATCACCATTTATCCATGTAGTTTAAATCATTTAGAGAGCATGCTAAACATTGATAACACTTGCTGAAAGAACAATTAAATCCTACACCATGTATTCAACCATAAACCATTTGGACACTTACGTAAATGAATGCTCTGAAGAAACAAGGACAGCTTGCCAAATGGAAACAAATATTTAAACTATATCACTTAGCTATGTGTGTTGTTGCATGAAACCAAAGTGCTAAGTAAAGATAAAATTTGCTGGAATCAAAACTAGAGCATGAAAGTAGAACTAAGATGAATAATGTGTGATGACTACTCTTAGAGAATTTTAATCCATGTGAACCACAAAAACATCAACACGTTACTACCATCCTAGCCATACGATTTTGGGGATTACTCTCCCAAGGTGTAGGCAATTTTAGTTAACCAAAAACTTGAAATATATTGCAAACCACTCATGATGGCACAAGGTGGAGGCAAGCCTACCAATGTTGTGCCAAAGAGGGTTGGAAAAAAAAACTTAAACAATTATTATTAGAACAAACTAGCCACACAACCTTGTCCTAATGACAAGTGGGGCAAAAAATAAAGAATGCTAAAATAAATTTGTATCCTAGCCCAATGATTTTGGGGGGTTGGCTGAGCCAATCACTCTCCCAAGGTGTAGGCAACTAACTAATCTTGCAAAATAAAAATACAATAGCTGAAATGCAACAAGAGAATGCAAGCCTCAAGGGAACTTCTCGGGGGCTTGCTACAATGCTAGAAATGACTAAATGGAAGAAGAAAATCGTTACCCAACTAGTGGATACTCTTTGGGGATGTTGTGAGAGTGAATTTGGACAGCATATCCCCTTGTTCCTAGTAAGAATCTGCAAAAACCAGCAAGCAAATGCTTGCTGGAAATGCTGCACAACACAACAAAGTTAAGAAAAAAATTTGTTTTTTACGCAGAAATTTTTCACATAAAAATCTCCAAATGAAAGTAAAATTATTTAATCTATCTAAAATGGTTATCAAACTGAAATATAAATGGAATGAATGCAGAAAATAGGACTAAGCAAAGCTAAAAGTTTCAGAAGGCTTTGAGGGAAGACTCCTTCTCAAGGCTTTCCCAACAATCCCTTGAGGTAAACCTGCAAAACTCAAGACAAATTGTGAAGCATGGAAGTAGATAATATGTGTAGATAAACTAATAATCTGAAATACTTCAAACAACTAGCTATCCAACATAAATAAATCAGCAAGAATATTCTTTGTTAATCTACCCAAATAAACTACTTTACTCGAGATCTATTCAACACTACACAATAAACTCAAACACCACAATATCACCTCATATGAGAGAATGCAACCAGAATACTCTTGGTGATTCAAAATCCTCCAAAGCTTTATTATTCCAATGGGAGAGTGTTGCAGCAACAAGTTGCTCCAAGACTCTCAAGAGCAAATGGGATGGAATGCAAGATGGCAAGAGCAAGAGAGTGGGGCGCAATTTCAGTAGAGTAACACTAGCTCAAAGATTGGTGAAGAAATGAGGGGGTGAGGGGCTGTACTTATACCCAAGGAGGCAAAACGACCCCTCTTGGATGCTTGCCAAGTGTTGCAACCCAGCCCCATGAAAGAATCCCAAGGAGAGGGGTGCACCACATTAGGGTTTTGACATGGATTGAAGGTGTGGATGGATGAGGTGGAGCATGGGACCAAGTGAGGGTGAGGTGGAGGGCTAGGAAGGGCGCACCACTCATGGGAGGGGCCCACGACTCATGCAAGGGGTGTTTCAAAGGTTTATGTGTGAGGGGGGGCGCAATTCCCCCCTAGGGGCGTGAGGAAATAAGTGAGTGGATAGGTTAGGGGGTGTATAAAGGTTGTAAGGTGGGTTGGGTAGGCTAGGGATGACCCTTCTTGCTCTTTTCCATCATTACATTACCCCACTAACTCAAATTTACAAAAATTACATTTTTGACTTAGCAATAAAAATTGTTGTTTTAACTGACTGACACACCTGGTGGACAAACACCTAGTTAAGTATGTCCGACTGAGCTGAAACTTGGCCCAAGGGTGTAGGGGGTGCCCTTCCATTTTATTTGAGCACAAATACCCCTATCAAAAACCCAAAGGCCTAAAGTTTGATTAGATTTCCACCAGTGACATCCTTTGAAAAGACCTCATCATACCTGTAGAGGTTTATCTTTTCATCCATGGATGTTGGCGAGGGCGTCGTTCCTTCACCCCCCTTGCCAGAACTCGAAGCTTTCAGGAAGCTTGTTGTTGGAGCCTCCAAAAGACCGTTGTCTGCGACACAGCAGAAATTTGTAAAGAAGTTGGACTGCATCCCAATCGTGGAATTGCCAATAGAAGAAACATGCAGAGCGACAGTCAATCTCGCATATAGAGGGCTCATCGGGCAGTTTACCGGGCTCTAGCCCTCTCCCAAATCCGTTGAAGCTTAGGTGCAGAGGAACTGGACGCCGCTCATCTCAGAAGGAATCAAGAGTCACTTTGTAGGGAAAGGATTTTTTGTATTCATGTTCGAAAGCTCTGAGGACAAAAACCTCATATTCAGAAACGGCCCATACTTCATGGGGCCTTAGGGTTTATATTTGAACAAATCGACCCCTGACTTCGATCTAACCCAGGATGTGTCGTCCGCCGTTCCAGTTTGGGTCCGCCTACCTCATCTCCCATTACATTGCTGGAATCAAAAATCACTGCATGCTATCGGCAACATGCTTGGAAGGTATATAGACCAAGTAGTGCGAAAAGATCAGTACTCATGCGCACGGATTTGTGTGGAGGTTGATCTGGAAGTAGGGTTACCAGAGGCCATCAAACTAACTACTGTAGATTGGACGCATATACAGGAGTTAGATTATGAGCAGTTACCCTTCAAATGTCGGCACTGCCATGGCTACGGCCATTTCGCAAGACACTGCAAAAAAAAGAACGTAGAAGACAGTGAGAATGCAAAAGCAGAACAATGGATCACAATGCAGAAAGCAGGGACAGCAAAACCTAGAAGTAAAGGAATAACAAAGGAAAGCAACCCCGGGCAATCGGGGCAAGAACAAAAAGACGGGACCGCCAATCCCATGTCGAAATCAGGATCTCAAAATGCAGAGCCCAGCAAGGCCATAGAAGAACCAGAAGCAAATATGGATAGCAGCGAACAATCAAAACCCTCCCCAAACGGGAAAGGCACAGAGGAACAAGGGCAAACGGCGGGAACCCCGGAAGTAGCCCCCTCTCCCTCATACGCCGACATAGCCAGAAAGAAAGTACTCGAATCACCAAGCTCCTCGGAGGATGAGATCCTAGAAAGGCCTGCCAAAAGGGCAAGAAGAAAGTCTCGCAGAGAAGCAAGGGAGGAAGAAGCAGAAAGACAAAAGACCCAAGGAAGTCAACCTACTATAGAAATGTCAATTGATAGAAACACAAGGACAAGGCCCCCAAAAGGAGGAGGCCCAACCACCCCCAACAGTAAGTAATGAGAATAGTCTCTTGGAACTGCAGAGGTTTGGGGAACCCGTCGAAAATTGAAGCGGTCAAGGACCTAATGAAAGCGGAACCAGCAGACATCCTCATGCTCCAAGAGACAAAAATCGAAGGGGAAGCCCTTCTAGAGATCAGCAAAAAGAAATGGCAGAAGAATACAGGAAAAGCAATAAGCGCAAGGGGCTCTTCCGGAGGAATAGCAACCTTGTGGAAGGAAGATTAGTTCAGGCTCGTCAACTCCTACAATACACAACACTGGAGTTTCACAGTGCTGAAGCACATAGCAAGTAAGTTAACCATTGCATTATTCAATTTATATGTACCGGTATTGTATTCTGAAAAGAAAGATTGTTGGAAAACATTAAATGAGTTTCTAGAACTGAACTCCCCAAACAATATAATCATTGTTGGAGACCTTAATCTACTGATGAATGAAAAAGAAAAGAGAGGAGGTAGGAACAACAAGGATCAAATGATCTATGTAGTAGAAGACATGATACAACAATGGGACCTAATGGACTTTAAACCAAGAAAAGGGCTTTACACCTGGACCAATAATAGGACAGGGGAAGATCACATATCCGCCAGATTGGACAAGTTCTTGGTCCAAAGCACTATGTTGTCGAAAAGGAGGCTTATCTCCACAGCCATTCTTCCCAAGCTTACCTCGGACCACAAACCCATCGTGCTATTGCTAGAGGAGGAAGAGAATCTGGGGCCAATCCCATTTAGATTCAGTCCACTGTGGAATGGAAAGAGTGGTTTTGCAGAGAGTCTCCGACTGGCTTGGTCCACCTCAATCACTGGCTCTCCCAACTATGTATGGGAACAAAAATTAAAAATAACAAAAAAAGCCCTCAAGGAATGGAGCAAACTCCCAACAAACACTCCCAATAACCAAAGAAAGGAGTCAGTGCAGCAACTGGAAAATCTGCAGAGTGAAATGGATACAATAGATATAACTAAAACAGAATTGGAAAAGGAGCAAGCAGCCCAATGTAAAACATACCGCTCCTTCAGAAATGAAGAAGAAAATTGGAGATTAAAGTCTCATAGTCTTTGGATGGAAGCTGGAGATAGAAATACAGCCTACTTCCATCTACAATGTAGAGATCGTCTCTCCAGGAATCACATCACAGAAATTACAACCACCGATGGGAGGCTTTGCAAAGGAATAGATCAAATAAAAGTTGTTGTTGCTTTACATTTCCACCAACTTTAAAGCAAAGAGAATGATGATAGTGAAGAAGGCAATAAAGAATTCTTCAAGAACATTCCGGCACTGGTCACTAAAGAGGACAACACAGTATTATTGAACCAAACCAATGAAGAAGAAATCAGCAAAATCATCTGGTCCATGGACCTTGACAAAGCCCCCGTGCCAGATGGGTTTACCATTCATTTTTAAAGGATATGTTGGGATATAATCAAATCAGATCTTACCATAATGATAAAAGGATTCCTACAGAAAGAAAAATTGGGCGGTAGTACCAATTCAACTTTCCTTGCATTAATCCCGAAAGAAACAAATCTCGTCTCCTTTGATAGGTTCAGGCCAATCTCTTTATGTAACGCCTCTTACAAGATAATTGCAAAACTCCTTGCAAATAGAATAAAGCCATTATTGGGCAAACTCATCTCTGATTCGCAAGGAGGCTTCGTCAAAGGGAGACACATTCTGGACAATGTAATTCAAGTCCAGGAAGCCATGCATTCCAGTAACCTCAAAAAAGAGAAAGGCTTGCTGATCAAGTTAGACATGGCCAACGCCTTCGATAGAGTAAAGTTGTCCTTCCTATATCAAGTTCTCCTCTCCTTCGGATTTGAGCAAGAGTTTGTAAATTTGATTAAATCCTGCACCAAAGCCCTTGGATAGCCCCTTTGGTAAATGGGAGGCCAACTGATTTCTTCAAAACCTCGAGGGGGTTGAGGCAAGGATGCCCCCTCTCTCCATTTCTATACATTTTAATGGCGGACACGCTTAGCAGAAAGCTGGAGCAAGACAGGATAGCAGGAGCTGCCCCAGGTTTGAGAATAATGAAGGATCTTAAACCAATAAATCATGCCTTGTTCGCGGATGATTCCCTTAAGTTGGGAGGAGCTTCTAATAGAATAGCCTCTGCATTTAAAGACACTCTTCAAGCCTACTGCAAAGCATCCGGAGCACTGATAAGTGAAAGGAAAAGCGTTGTCTATAGTTGGAATGCAGAAGAGGATGAAACTCAAAAAATAGCTCGCAATCTGGGGTTCAATGGATATTCAAAATGGGACAAGATTAATTATCTTGGGCTGCCATTAACACTGGGCACAAACAGAGTCAATCTATGGGAAGGACTATTAGCAAAAATCAAAGGCAAAATCGCTGCATGGGGAGGTCAATGGCTAACTCATGGAGGCAAATTAATCCTGATAAAATCTGTTCTTTCATCTCTGTCGATCTACCAAGCGTCCTACCTCATGGCACCAAAGTCGATTTCATGGAAAATCAACAAAATCATGAGAGATTTTTTGTGGCACGGTGGAAAAGGGAACCAGCGTAAATTTCACCTGGTCAAATGGGAGACAGCAAAGCGAACACTGAGAGAAGGCAGTCTTCAAATTCGAGATCTAGATCTCGCCAACACAGCATTGGGCTGTAAGATATTGTGGAAGCTTCACAGCGATCCCAATCATCCCGTTAGCAAAACGCTGAGGCATAAATATATACCGAATGCAAAAATTAGAAATCTGCAGAACGCCAATAGCAGGAGGAGCACTCTGTTATGGCAACTCTGTATCAAAGGAATTCGATTTTTCATGCAAAAACTGTACCGCATCCCAGGAAACGGCAAGCGTGTAAAACTGTGGACAAATCGGATAATGGGGCATCCGCATTTAGCATCAAACGCCAGCCTGCATGAAATTTGCAAATTTCTAGAAAACAGAGAAAAAAGCATTTACGACATTTCGAAATGGGATGACATTGGTTTCTAGACAGATTGGAACTTCAGCAATGTACCAGATCATCTCCTCCAGCAAACAGCACTGCTTAAAGAGGAGCTACGTGATGCAGCTCCGGTGCACAAGTCAGAATATGATAAATGGGGCTGGTGACCTTCAGGAATATACTCCTCAGCCAAAGGCTATGAACTGCTACAACCACAGAGAGACAGAACCCTCCCTGCAAGATTTTGGATGGAGGTATGGGATTCAATGGCGCTACCCAAAGTAAACTTCTTCTTCTGGACATTAATGCATAAAAAGATCCTGACTGGTGAAAACTTAATGAAAAGAAATATCGTTGGTCTGCATAGATGCTCATTATGCAAAGAAGCCATGGAAACCATGGATCATCTGTTTGTAGACTGTCTATTTGCAAATAAAGTCTGGATTCTCATACTCCATGGTCTCAAGGCTGCTGCCCCCACTAAAATTTTAGTAGTAGATCTATTCTCTACATGGAAGGACCGATATCCTTTGCTCTCAATCAACTCCTTATGGGCCAGAGTCTAGATCACCATCCCCAAATTTGTGTGTTGGAAGCTATGGCTTGCTAGAAACGAGCAAACATTCAACAATGTAGCCTGGACCCCCAATATGGTAGCAGCAAAAGAAAAAGGCCTTCTCCTAGAAACTTTGAACTCTCAAAACCTCAAAGTTGATTCTTCGTTGCAGAAGGAGGAAAAGAGTTGGCTCGATACCTTTGTGTTTACCCAACGGATCCACAACATTGAAAAACCCCATCTCAATCCTAAGTGGAGGCTAAGAGATAAGGATGAAACATTCCAAAGTTGGTGGAGGAAGCAAGGAATAACTACAGCTTTCTTTGATGGTGCCTCCAAGGGAAACCCTGGGATAGCGAGAGCTGCAGGACTTATATACTCTTCTGATGGGAGCATAAAAGAAACCTTCAGTTTGGGACTAGGATAGCGAACCAACAATCAAGCAGAAATCCTGAGTTTGATAAAAGTCTGCCATATAGCCAAAGAAAGAGGACACCGAGAGCTGCAAGCATTTGGCAACTCTAAAATCCTGATCAAAATGATACATTTGAAATATCAATTTAATGACACTGGCTTAAACAAGAATCTGCAAAGACTGAGATATATCCTACAAGAATTCAACTCCTTCAAATGCTATCATATTCTCAGAGAATCAAA
>JASDQU010012608.1:1641-15643 GCA_032191745.1 Picea mariana
CCATGATACTAAAAATCATAAAAGACAAAAAAATAGAAATAAAAAACTTGCATTGCCTTTCTCAATGTCATCAACGATGGATGCACATAATTCTGAAAAAACATTCATTCTTGTTATAATTGCTCAATTTGAAACAATATCTAAACTTGATATAAGTTCTCCCTTGTTTGACAAGTGCATAAAAAATATCTGTGGCTAGCACCAAACATATATCTCATAACAAGCCAAGTGCCTGATAATTTCCTTGCACAAGTTCTAATTCAACACAATACAAATATATATGATCTCCATTGTTTCCTTGCTTGTATTTAACAAACCAAGAATATTCTTGTTTGTTTTCACCTTCCACATATTTCCACTCTCTAACATTCTTCATTTCCTTTGATAGCTCAGGTTTTAAGCTATCATTTTGTTGCCTAACATTCATGGAGGTTCCAGTTGCATTTTTGGATGCCATTATTGCAGGTCGTGATCCAGATATATTCATAGATAATCTCTTTCCAACCATTTTCCTATATTAAGATAAAACAAAATTTAGGCCTTTCACATTATAATAAACTAAAAAAAACAAAATTGAATATAAAAACTAATTTAAAAAAAATTTTTTTTTTTTTACCCATATGTAAAACAATTTGACCGATGGACTTATTGGGCTTATGCCAGGACCGTGGACCGTGACTTGGTCGTGGGGGGCCAGCCCTGTGGCCAAGCCGTGGGCGTACCCACAGCTTGGCCACATGGCTGGCCAGGCTAGGGCGATGTTGGGCATCGCCCCAACCCCCCCGACTAAAGCATAGACATTTCCCAGTAACCACCATGGGCCAAAACTAATAAAATTTAAGTAAAAAACAATAAAAAAAAACTATTTTTTTTTAAACTATACCTAAATTTGACTTTTTTTTCCCTTTTTTTTTCAAAAAATCTTAAGGATTTTTTGAAAAAGTCTCAATTTTTTTAAAAAGTTGGGTATTTTTTAGGAAAAAGTAGAAAACATCTAAAACAATTTAAGGTTTTTTTATTTTTGCATGAAAAAATATTATGTGATTAAAGGATAATCTTATAATTGTTGTTTTGGTAAATTGTAAGAATTTAAAAAATAACTAACCTCTGAAATGCTAGATTCTCCTCGGATGTCTTCTCGATGTTTCTGCCTTGTAGCTTGCTCCAAATACTTTAACAAATATTGCCCAAGATATAAAACAATATAAAAAGATAAAATAAGACTGTGTATATATAAAAAAATGATATAAATTATTGTTAGTATAACAAGTGTGGGATAAAAAAAAAAAGGTTAATAACTAAATATATACCTAAAATTATATGGATCATCAATATGTTTAATAAATGTGGGATAAAAAAATAAACATGATAAATATTGTATTTAACATGTAAATAACAAAATAAAAGAGTAAAAATTATTTTTAATTTTTAAGGGAAAATAAGCAAAAAAAAATCAGGGGGAAATTTTGGAGGGAAAATTTTGAGGGGGAAATTTTGGAGGGAATATTTTGGGGTGAAATTTTGGGGAATATTTTGGGGGGAAAAGTTTGGAGGGAAATTATATTTTTTTTTGGGTGGGGGGGCATTTAGAGGGAAAAGATCATTATGCATGTTATAATAATGTCATAGGGAGGGTGAACATTTGTATAATTTTATGTTCTCAGAGAGAAGTGATGGCTTCGTTAGATAAAGAAGATTTTATTTATGAGACATCAACAAATTGTTTGCATACCTCTTCTGTTGGGACTAGGAAATTCCATAGGAATGTTTGTAATTCAAATGAGGCATCGTATTTTTCAGCTAGTCAGAATTTTGATCATAGTGCAAGCAATTTTATTCAACATGTTCCTCATGAAAGTCCTAAATCAAAGGACTTTCAAGGCACCGATGATGAAGAGGAGGAATATTATGGTGATAAATCTAGTTAGTAGTTTAATAGTAATGAAAATAATCAAAATGTAGGTCAAAGTGGAGACTATGATCAACGTTTAAATGATTGGGATGAAAATTTTCCTCCAAGTGTCGAGTTTCAAGGTACTGATGAATATTTCCAAGGCACCAATGAAAATGATGGAGAAATTCCCTCAAGTGGAAATTTTTAAATCAGTGAAGATGATTATTACAATGGTGGACACTTTTTCCCAAGTGGGGAATTTAAAGACAATAATGTTGGTGATTATGAATTTCCTCCAAGTGAGGATTTTGAAGGTACTGATGAAGAGTTTCCTCCAAGTGAGGATTTCCAAGGTACGAATGAGGATGAAGAAGAATCCCCCCCAAGTGGGGATTTTAAAAGTAATTATGACGATTATGCCAATGCCAGATTGTCTTTCTCAAATGAGGAATTTAAAAGAAGCAATGTTGGTGCTGATGATTTCTCTCCAAGTGATGATTTTCAAGGTACCAATGAGGATAATGAAGATTTTCCTCCAAGTGAGGATTTTCAAGCCAATAATGAGGATGATGAAGAATATCTCTCAAGTGGCAATTTTCAAAGTAGTGAAGATGATTACACCATTGTTGGACACTCTTTCCCAAGTGATAAATTAAAAATAAACAATGTTGATGTTGATTTTCCTCAAAGTGAGGATTTTCAAGATACTGATGAAGGTTTTCAAGGCACTAAGAAAGATGGTGAAAATTTTCACTCAAGTGGGGATTTTGAAAGCAATGAAGATGATTATGTCAATGGTGGACACAATGTTGATGATGATTTTCCTCCAAATGATTATGTTGATGATGATCTTCTCAATCATTCAGTTGCAACAAATCAAGGTGATCGACATTCTCTAGTTCAGTCTCCTGAATTTTTTTTCTTGATACGCCTTGTGGTGATAAGGAAAATACTTCTAGTGAGGATGATGAAATAGTGGAGACACTGCAAAGAAACATTGTGTCTAGGACCATGATTATACCTTTTTATATCAATCCAAATCATTCTAGTTATACAAGGTCTAGGAAATAATTTCTCACTAAATCAATTTCCATAAGTGAATTGATTTCAAGTGAGTGTTGTCAAAATAATTGCTTGAAAAACATGGACTACATGTATGCCTTGAATAAAAGGAAGACACATTTGTCAATGAATAAGAACATGCAAAATTCATATTTGATGGGTTGCATGATATCCACCAATACATAATATGATTATCGCATTAGGAATATTTTACTTTGCAGAAAGGATTTCAAAAAAATTCACTCAATTGGTAATATTTGTCTATCAAGAATCCATATGAGGTTGGAAAAGTATCCATAATTTTATTCAAAGGTACATCATGGATGAGAGAGTGGGCCATTCACAAACACTACATTGTCATGGATGCATGATTTCATTTCCAAACATGGAGAGTGTATGCTAGATAGAGACACAATACATATTCCAGATAGTTTTTCAAGGAGGGAAATCTACAACTTGTACAAAGGATATGCTAAAGGTGTTGAAGGAAATGGTAATTTTATTACATATGCATATTTTACAAGAATATGGAAGAAACAATTTAACAATGTTTATATTCCTAATAAGTCAAGGATGGGGATTTGTAATATATGTGCTACTCTTAAGTCAAGAAGAGATAAATTTGAAGGGGCAGAAAGAGGTATATATTTACTAATTTTTTTTTTAAATTGAATAGCTATCAACTATGAAAACATACGATCAATATTTTCATTTTATTTCATGTCCAGAGTCCATAGTCAAAGAACTTCAAGAACATCAAAATCAACAATAAAGTGAAAGACAAAAGTTGTACAAACATCAGAATAAGTGTTATGATGCTCCAAACAAATATTTAGGTATGATAATTGATGGCATGGACCAGAAGAAAACACTTCTACCACATTTTTTCCGTACACCCAACACTTTAGACAAAGAGAATTTCATTCAGTTTCACTTGGTTGGTTGTATGGTTTTCAATGGAAAAAAGTGTCATAGGGTTTACTTCACAGCTCCAAATATTCATAATGCTGAAAATTTGACCATCACCATAATTCATCATGTGCTCACTCACTGGTCTGGAAATCTTCCTCAAGTTCTCTATCTACAGTTGGACAACACTAGTCGTGAAAATAAAAATGAAATTGTGTTTGGATATCTAAGTGTGCTTGTTGAAATGGGAATCTTTCAAAAGGTGAAAGCTGGTTTCCTTCTTGTTGGACACACTCATGATCATTTTGATCAAATGTTCAGTCATTTTTCAGTAACATTGAAAAGGAAAAATGTTGGAAGTCTACCATCATTGATTGAATGTATTAAGAAAGAATACATTCTAGAGCCTTCTTTTCATATATTATAAGAAATTGTTGACATGCGAAGATTTATTCAGGGATCGCATCGTGAAAAAAAAAGTATTGACCAAATTAATGACATTATCTTCCAACATCAATTTTGTTTCAAAAAAATTGATGGGAAAACACTTATACAGGGAAAGCAGTATTCAACTACTATAGAATGGGGGTCTTCATCAGGTTTATCATATTTGAAGTTCATTCTAGATCGTTCAATATTTGCATCAAAGTTATTATTTTTACAATTAGTTTCTGAAATCCATAATGCATAGAGGCATAATAGAGATGTAGATTATTCTGAATGCCTAGAAGAAATAAAAAAATCCATTAAGGATACATATGACTACTTTGATGTTGCTGATTCTGTTTGGTGGGAGTCTTTTTTCAATAGTCAAAGTGACATAATTTCAAGCTCAACAAATGAAGATACAATGTTGAGCACTCCATTTCATTGGCCACAAAATATGCCAAACGAATCTGAAGAAACAAACATTGTTGAAGTTCAACAAAAATCTCAAGGTGCTATTGAGTTTACACAAGCAGAGGAAAGAGAAATGTATATTGGTTCGCGAAGGTCACATGCACAATGTAAAGCCACAGAATACCTTTACAGGGGTTCAATACAAGATATTAAGTAGGGTAGCATGATTGCAATTCTAGCAACTGAAGATCCACATGGTTATCCATTCTGAATAGGAAAGGTTATAAACATTGAGAAAGAAAATGATGATTTTATTACAAGTGAAGTGCATCGGTATGCAACAAGTACACACCCATTCAATGGTGTGTACAAGACAAAGATGGTGGTTGAGAAACATGTCAATAGAAAGAGAAAAATAAAGGGTCAAAATACAACTCGTTGTCGCACTGACCTCTTAAAATTAGATGATGTTGGCATACTTGTTTATGACTTCAATTTGACAAAGAGAGGAACTCTTCGCTCTAAGAAAATAGAGATAATCAAGAGGTTGATGCGACAATAAATAAATGCAAGATGGGAGTTTGTTGAACCTAGTCGTGGATCTAAAAGGCATTTGACATATGAAATATTGTGCATGCGTGTAGACTCAGATGGTGCATTCATCGACAATAGAGAAGAATATGGATCATCTACATCTTCATCCAAGCATTCATTTGAAGACAATGTAGACTCTGATGGTATTTCAAAAACCATGAGTCAATCTGAATAAGTGTATGAAACATTTTATGCATTTTTTATCCATGTGATGTTTGTATGGTAACTAGAAATGAGCATTGAACTTACATATGATCTTACATGAAGTTATGAATCTTTTGTTATGTTTTATGAATGATATGTTTTTTATTATGGATAATATAATATAATTTCTTAGCTCATATGTTTTGAATATGGACAATATAATAATACTTTTAAGAAATTATTTATGTTTCATTCAATGTAACTTGTATTTACTTTTTTTATTATTATAAGTAAAAAAATTATTAAAAAGTGACGTTTAATTTTTAAAGTATATTGTGATATTTTCATGGAATTATTTATTACCTTGTGTTTTGCGTGATAATAAGATTTAAAAAGTGAACATTTAAGGGTTGATTTTATGATTTTGTTTACAGTAATGATGAGTTCTTTTACCACATTATAAAAATGTGTCATTTTCATACGCCAATTTTAGAATGGGTGCTACCGGTAGCATTACTTTCCAATTTGATGGTTGATTTTTAGGTTTTGGTTTTAATGGTACCAAGTGATAAAAATACTATTTAAAATGATCTCAAATTTTAACGTTTAGAAAAAAAATAAAAATTCAACGTCTTTTTTTTTAGGTGTTGATTTTAAGGTTTTTATGAGCTATTGTTTGAGTTTTGAAGGCCATGTTGAAAAAAGTTGTAATTTTGACCCCGTTTAAAAAAATGGTGCTACTGATAGCACCAGGTTTTGATTTGGGGGTTGATTTTGATGTTTTTTATGCAAAAATATGGTTTTTTTGAGCCAGAGTTCTCATTTTGAGGTCACAGTTCTCATTAAGTCAGTAACTATGCTATTACATGATATCGTGGGAGTCAACTTTTCAGAATAAATACCTTCTATGTTTTCATATTGAGATGGTTCTTGTTCTTTTTTTTGTTCTTATTCCTCATCACAATCTATGTAGAATAATTTCTTCTCACCACACTTATGTCCCTTACTGTACTTGTTGTCACAATTAAAGCATAAACCTTTTTCTTTTCTTTCCTCAATTGTTTAGGTGTCAACCTTGTAGGTTGAGGTGTTTTAGAAGAAGGAACATTATTCTCCTGATAGATGTTAGGAGTGGTCCTTCTAGTATCCATAGCCATATTTTTACTTTCAACATTTCTCGCCACCCTGAACATATTCTCCAATGATTTGGGTTCCCAAAGGCGAACCTCATGTTGAATGTTATCCTTCAAAGTTTCTATGAATACATCAATCAGGTGCTCATCTGGAATATATGTTACCTTTATATTCAATCTTTGGAAGTTCTCAATGTGCTCCGCAACTGAACCATTTTGATTGAGAATTATCAATTGTCTAAAGAAGGTATTTCTCCTTGTATCCTCATAGTGTGTTATCATTTCTTCCATGAAAATTGTCCAAGTGACAAGTGATTTACAAGGTAAAAGCCATCGATACCACACAAAGTGATTGAGTTCTAGATATAAAGAAGCAATTCTTACCTTTTGTGTGTGTGGCACATCATGCAAATCAAATAACCGCTCCATCTAAAGTATCCATGTGATTGGATCCTTGCCATCGAACTTCCTCATATCGATTTTAGGAAAGTGGTTGGTCTTCAACCCAAAGTTGGAGTTTCTCCAGTCTTGATTCATCTTCCTTGTGTCCTCATCATGAATTTCATGGGATACATTTTCACTTTTAGGTGTCCCCTTTATTAGGAAAATTTTCAATCCTTCAATGATATCCCTTTTAAGCCATCCATCTTAGTATACATTATTTCCTCCAACTTAGCTTCAGTTGAATCCATCATCCTTAGTAGTCCATCTTTTGTTACTGTCTACTTTTGTAAATCATTTATGTCCCTGTGAATTTCTTCACCTTCATCAGGAGTCCAAGTAGGACTTCCTAAAGGCTTATTTGGTGTAGAAGTCTCCTTTTTTGGTGGCATGTTGGCCAAGTATCACTTTTAAACCTTGATTTCGAGGTGGTTCTTCTAGACGATCTTTCTTCTACTGTATCTCCAAAATTTCGGCCCTTCTGGGACTGAAAATTTTGTTTTGTAGTTCTCTGATTTATCTTCTCTACAATTCCACAGGTCTGATAAAAATTGGATGTTCCAAGTGGAAGTTATGGTAACTTCCTCACACCTTGCTGAATTGTTTCTCTTCCAGGAGAGCGTACTTGTAAAGCGTTCCAAGAGCACAATATATGATATTTGATTATGAAACTTGCACCATAAATACTATAGACTATACACTATCCAATGCAAGTAGTCTCATGTAAATTGGATACTCACTGAAGAATATATCACTATTTTACCCAAAACACTTGTTTGAGACTAGTTAATATGACTAGTCAGCTACCCTATCTTATACAGGGTTTATCTACAAGCGTAGGATGACCCAGAAGCTGAATTTTTTATCACATCTACCTTGATAATTTATATGAATATCCTCTAAGTTTCAGGGTCTGAAACTTGACATAAAATGTTTTTATAGTGAAAATTATGCGATGACTAAATTCAGGATGATTCCAACACCCTATCTTACACAGGCTATATCTCTGAAAGTATAAGGCCCCAGGAGCCGAAATTTGAACCCAAAGTACCTTGATCCATTTAATAAATATATTCCAAGGGGTCCTTCTGAAACATTGTATAAATAAAGTTATAGAAAAAATTCTAAGGTGTCTCAGATGCAACAACGAAACCCCAAAGACCTTGAGCTATGATACCAAATGTTAAGAACCAAATATCAAAATAACATAAAAAACCCCAGAATAAGCACTCAACGCCTTGACAAAGAGATAATTTCAGATAATAATCCTCTTCAAGGGGGAAACCTCCTTATACACCACATAAATTTACAAATACAAGATGATTCCAAATGAAAAGGTCTCCTTGGTTCATATAGGAGACTATGAGGTACAATTACAACTAATGGACCCAAGTCGACATAAATAAAATAAAAATACTAATGTAAGATGCCCCAATTAAGGGGTAATGTGCCATCATTTAGGTCTAAAAACAACCCAACCTTGAGTTTCATCAATATCAAGTATCAGGAAAATGGAGTTCATTTTGGTAACAGGGGAAAATGTGTCAGTGTAGTCAACACCAAGAACCTAAGATAAAACTTTAGCCATGATATGTGCTTTGAAATTGTCAACTTCTCCATCCAATGTAAATTTGGTCTGATAGATCCACTTACAACAAACCATTTTTATTTCCCTACAATATCCCAAGTTTTGTTCCAAATAAATGAGTTGTAGTCTTCCTCCATTGTTGAATCCCACTCAACAATACCCGATGCTTCATGAAAGGACTATGAATCTAAAGTTGTGGAAATGTAGGAATGTTGAATATCTTGATATTGTGACTGAGTCCTCCAAGTATTGGAAGGATCCCCAACAAGAGTGCATGCAGAATCAAGTGTATGATGATCCCATGGAGGCATGGTAGGGGATGGAGGAGGAGGATCCTCATCCTTAAAATATAAACTTTATGAAGAGGAGGATGAAACCTCATGGTAAAATATGTGAGTAGAGGTAGTTGGAGGAAAATCCTCCGAGTCACTATATGAATCCACTATGAATGAAGGAAGATGAGAGGATGATATAGGAGAGATTTCCTCAATTTACACACTATGCTTAATGAAGAGTTCACGTGTCTCAAGATCTAAGAGACAATATCCTTTGACACCATTGGGGTAACCAATAAACATGCAGGGATGACTCTAAGGTTCTAAGGCCTTGCACTTCTCCAAAGGAATGTGTGCCCAAGTTGGGGAGCCAAAAACTTTGAAGTGCCACAAAAAATGTTTCCTACCACTCCAAGCTTCAAAGGGAGTGTTACCCTTCAATGTCTCATGCAAAACTTTGTTCCAAATTTGAAAAACATAGTTGATAGATTAATGAAGTGCAAGGGAGAATGCATGAATCATGTAGCCAACCATACATTTGAGGGACCTATTTTTCCTCTCTCCCACACCATTCTTCCAAGGTGTATAGGTGACAATATGCTAAATATCTATCCCTTCAAGAGTGAAAAAATGTTCAAAGTGGTAGTTCACATATTATATACCATTGTTTGTGCGAAGAATTTTGATGCACTTCCAAGATTGTTTCTTAGTGTGAACCTTGAACTCTTAGAGTATATCAAAAGATTCTCCTTTCTTTCAAATAAATTAGACCTGGGTTTATCTAGAAATCCATCAATAAAAGTGAGCAAGAAATGAACCTTTCTAAAAGAAAAGGATGGAAATGGACCTGCCACATCACTGTGAACTAGATCAAGGAATTCCGGAGCTCTCTAATCCTTCCATTTTCCAAACTTTTCCTCGAGATGTTTTCCCAAGGCACAACCTGAACAAACTCTATTTGAGAAACTGATTTGAGGGATACCTATGACCATATCCTATGTGTTGAGCTACTGAATATGGTGGAAGTTGAGATGGCCAAACCGCTCATGCCATAAATTTCTCACAGAATTTGAATGTGTGAGAAAAGTAGTAGAATGAGAATCAAGTAGAAAAGGAGAGAAAGAATACAGGTGAGACTCATGATCAACCTTATCAACTACAAGAAGTGCATTGTCTTGAAGATCCCCGAAGGTGACAAGATATGGAGTGAACTCAAATTTTCTTCCATTCTGGGAAATCTAATAGATTGAGAGAAGGTTGAATGATAGAATAGGCACACAAAGGACATCCTCAAAATTACTAGTTACAACATCAACATAAACTTTCCCGATGACATCTATAGGAGAGTCATCCCTAATGAGAATGTGGGGCACCGAATAAGGCTCCATAAAATAAAATTGTTCTCGGACAGAACCCATGTGATGTGATGCAATCGAGTCAAGAATCCACTGGTGAGAAGAATATGTACTAGCAACAGGTGAAATTTATTTCTCTTTGCTTGATTTGGAAAAAGGAGTAGACGAATGTTATGCAGAAGGAAGATTGTTGTTGTTCTTTTTCAAAAGATGCTTCAACTCATCGATCTTCTTCTTATGACAATAATTTTCCTCATGACCAACCTTCTTGTAGTAGCTACAAGTTTTCATATCCTTATTCTTATAATTCCCCTTCGAATAAGAGGAGTTGTATTCTTATTTTGGGGAAGATGATGACTTTCCCTGATCTTTCTATGACTTCTTCTTGGACTTATTTTGTTTCTTGTTAGGTTTCCTTATTTTGTTTCTTGTTTATTTTGTCCCTTCGACTGACCAACCAACAAATCCTAAGACTAAGATGGCTTAAGGAGACCCATGGAAATAAGATTCCCCTTCTCATGCATTAACATTTATGAAAAGGAAGCAAGAAAAGACATTGTATATGTAGATCCCATAGTCAACCTATGAGTGTGAAGCTAGAAAACAATGAAACATATTCAGGTCCAAGATTAGAGAGAGTAGTTAATACATGCTTTATTTCCTTTTTTCTCTATGATACATGATTCACATTGGGATCTTAGGTCATTAATCTTTGTTACATAATCTTAGATGTTTTCAAAAGACTTAGGATAAAGATTCATTAGTTCATTTTGAAGTTGATATCCACTAACTTCATAAATTGTCCCATAAAGAGTTTTTATTTTTTCCCATGCATCACGTGAATTTGTACATCCATCAAGTTGAAACATTATATCAAGGGAAACTAGACTCCTAAGATAAACAAGATATTTTGATTGTTCTATAATCTAGAGTACCTTTTCCTTGTCATCTTTGGGTTCAATTACCTTTTGTTCAACATAAGGTGTATATCCTTATTGCATCAATACATTCGATGCATTTTTATGCCATGTGTTGTAGTTTTATGGTGCTAGAAATGGAAATTTAAAGTTACTCATTTGTGAAGGAAAATAGATACACAATCATAATCACACCAAGAGACTCCCCCCAAATCAATCATTTAAAGATCCCACACAGTTACAATTTCCACTAGCAAGATAACACCGAGTGGACTTGACATCAATGCCTTTACAAATACTCAAAAAATGATTATGTGTTGAAAGTACAATTTTGGCACAATATCAAGTGAAATAAACAACACCACTATGAAGTACATGAAAAATCATGTAGTTTAAAAAAACAAATCACCTTTATCTGAGGTCATATGAAAAAGATATTATCCTTTAAAGTTATCAAAACAAGAACTACACAATGTCATCTGTGAGATTCTGCAAATTCTGGAAAAGCTGTGCACTAAAATTAGAAGTTTCTACACCATTGTGGAGAGTATGAAAAATGATCCTAAATAAAAAAAATTCCTTGAGAAAAGGTGGTTGAAATCCTGATATATGAGCTTGCAAATTTTTCCTTCACAACCCAACTTGCCAACGGAGAGGGGGTAGGATATTCAAAATTCACCTTCCACCAAATTTAGTGGAACTACTGCCAAAATTAGCGAAACCAAAAACTGTAGAAACCTCCAGATAAATTAAAAACTCGAAGTGCAAGATCGGGGGGCATACAACTCCCTCGACAATTTTTGTTTTACCTCTCTAGAAATTTTTGCCTAAAATCGATGAATGGAAATTCAATCTTAGGGTTTTCAGGCCTACTAAGCATGATGGAAGGGTTGGATTTGACCCAAAATTCCCTGAAATGGTGGCTCCCTACTAAATCTGGAAATGAACCTCCAACTCCAAACCCTTTCATATCTTTCCCTTGGTATCCAATTGGGATGAAATGAAAGGAAAATATGGTTATATAAGAAACTATGAACTCAATGGTGAGATCATAATGTCTCCAGCAGTCTCCAGAAAAACTTGCATCTGGAAATTCAAAAAGAAAGCCTCCTTAGAAATTAGTGTTTTCTCCACACTTTTTTGATTCTGTAGATAATTTGAGGATGCAAGAGAAGAGAACACTCATGTGCTTCGAAAAAAATACCTCTACACTCAAATTTCTAAAAATATTTATAACCCACAATTTGTTGATTAATTGGGTTGGTTGTCATTGATGTCAACCCTTGAAGAAAGTCCGGTAGAAAATTCCGGTAGCACAAAGGTTTGGGTAATGGACCCAAGTTTGTTGGATGGATAATGGTATGAGTTTTGATATATTTGTAGGAAATACTATTCTATATGGATAGTACATGTCATTCCATTTCTAGTGGTATGTGGAACGTCACATAACTCCTCACGGTTAGAGAGTTATGACCATGTGAAGTTGGAGAATCCTCATGAGTCATCTAGAAGCCCCAAAAGGTCAAAGTAGTCAAAGTGGTAGCAAAGAAGAAATTATTTAAATAATAAAGAGAAGTGATGAGTTTTCTATAAGTCAAAGTGTATATAAAAGAAATTATTTAAATAATAAAGTTAATGGAGAAATTGCTAAGTGGACAAGTGGTTAGAAGTGGGTTAACCCTAAAATAAGGAAAGTGGGTTAAGATGGTTAGAAGGTAATTTAAATAATAAAGTGAAGTGATGAGTGTACTATAAGTCAAAGTGGATACAAAATAAATTATTTAAATAATAAAGTTAATGGACAAATTACTAAGTGGACAAGTGGTTAGAAGTGGGTTAACCCTAAAATAAGGAAAGTGGGTTAAGATGGTTAGAAGGTAACCCCTTGAAGAAGCTACATGAAAGTAAAAATAAGAGGCAAGGGTCTCTCATTTTTAATCACACTTGAACATATTGAATATCTACAAGTGACTGAGGTAACCAAAGGATATCTAAGGTGAATTTCATATAGAAGGTGAATTAAAGAAAACCGAAATTCAAGGGAGGATAAATTCTTTTGATAATGCTTTCTAAGGTATGTTATTTACAGGTCATCTCACCATTTTCGATATAATTTTTTTTCTAGAATGATTCAAACTGCGAAATCAGGAGGCCATTGAGGAAACATATCCAAGTAGCTGTGATAAACATTTCAGCAGGTGGTTCGTTGTATTTTTGGAGTTACACTCCATGGAAAATAGAGTTTGTGGCTAGTCCTAAAACTAGTCTAAAACATGTGTTTCGAGTAAGAACGTCATAACTTCTTCATAACAAATTAAAATTTAGTAAGAACAAATGGATTGGTTATACTACAATTTTAAGTATTCTGTGTACCATTTTTAGACCCATACAACAAATATTCCGTGTGGGGAATGCTCTACAAGTTCACTGTCTAGAATAAGACAAAATTCAACAAGTTATGCCATTTTTTCTATAACTCATTTTCTGAGAGGTTCCAAGTAGTGAAGTATGGAGGAATGGCATAAAAGACACTGAAGAAAATTGTGTACCATTTTTATATCTTTTTTCATTACAGGTACATATTTATGATTATTTCAAGTTAGGGTTGTTGACTAATCCAAAATTAGTCATGTGAGACTAAAGTATAGTTTGATGAAAATGCTAGTCTCTTGTTGTTAAAGTTAAGGAAGGTTTGCAGGTATGTGATCATATACACCAGGTCAATTAAAGAGTTACAAATCATGTTTGGATGATGAAATTGATGAGGGATTTTGGTTGAGGTACATGTTGGGTACATGGTTGAGACAAGTAGTTGATGAGTTGGCAGATACATGAGGTGTATAGTTGATG
>JASDQU010012608.1:15693-29644 GCA_032191745.1 Picea mariana
TACTATTCATTCATGGGTGTTGTATATGCATGTGCATTTTTCTTCATGTCCAAATACCTTTATCAATCTTGCGGTCCAAAACCCATGACTAGGGTTGACATCAATGACAACAATCAATCTTTCAACAAGCCATCGATACCACAAAAAGTGATTGGGTTCTAGATATAAAGAAGCAATTCTTACCTTTTGTGTGTGTGACACATCATGCAGATCAAATAACCGCTCCATCTAAAGTATCCATGTGATTGGATCCTTGCCATTGAACTTCCTCATATCGATTTTAGGAAAGTGGTTGGTCTTCAACCCAAAGTTGGAGTTTCTCCAGTCTTGATTCATCTTCCTTGTGTCCTCATCATGAATTTGATGGGATACATTTTCACTTTTAGGTGTCCTCTCTATTAGGAAAATTTTCAATCCTTCAATGATATCCCTTTTTAAGCCATTCATCTCAGTATCCATTATTTCCTCCAACTTAGCTTCAGTTGAATCCATCACCTTAGTAGTCCATCTTTTGTTACTGTCTACTTTTGTAAATCATTTGTGTCCCTATGAATTTCTTCACCTTCATCAGGAGTCCAAGTAGGACTTCCTAAAGGCTTATTTGGTGTAGAAGTCTCCTTTTTTGGTGGCATGTTGGCCAAGTATCACTTTTAAACCTTGATTTCGAGGTGGTTCTTCTAGATGATCTTTCTTCTACTGTATCTCTAAAATTTCGGCCCTTTTGGGACTGAAAATTTTGTTTTGTAGTTCTCTAATATGTCTTCTCTACAATTCCACAGGTCTGATAAAAATTGGATGTTCCAAGTGGAAGTTATGGTAACTTCCTCACACCTTGCTAAATTTTTTCTCTTCCAAGAGAGTGTACTTGTAAAGCGTTCCAAGAGCACAATATATGATATTTGATTATGAAACTTGCACCATAAATACTATATACTATACACTATCCAATGCAACTAGTCTCACGTAATTTGGATACTCACTGAAGAATATATCACTATTTTACCCAAAACACTTGTTTGAGACTAGTTAATATGACTAGTCAACTACCCTATCTTATACAGGGTTTATCTACAAGCGTAGGATGACCCAGAAGATGAATTTTTTTATCACATCTACCTTGATAATTTATATGAATATCCTCTAAGTTTCAAGGTCTGAAACTTCACATAAAATGTTTTTATAGTGAAAATTATGCGATGACTAAATTGAGGATGATTCCAACACCCTATCTTACACAGGCTATATCTCTGAAAGTATAAGGCCCTAGGAGCTGAAATTTGAACCCAAAGTACCCTGATCCATTTAATAAATATATTCCAAGGGGTCCTTCTGAAACATTGTATAAATAAAGTTATAGAAAAAATTCTAAGGTGTCTCGGATGGAACAACAAAACCCCAAATACCTTGAGCTATGATACCAAATGTTAAGAACCAAATATCAAAATAACATAAAAAAACCCCAGAATAAGTACTCAACGCCTTGACAAAGAGACAATTTCAGATAATAATCCTCTTCGAGGGGGAAACCTTCTTATACACCACATAAATTTACAAATACAAGATGATTCCAAATGAAAAGGTCTCCTTGGTTCATATAGGAGACTATCAGGTACAATTACAACTAATGGACCCAAGTCGACATAAATAAAATAAAAATACTAATGTAATATGCCCCAATTAAGGGGTAATGTGCCACTATTTAGGTCTTAAAAACAACCCAACCTTGAGTTTCATCAATATCAAGTATCAGGAAAATGGAGTTCATTTTGGTAACAGGGGAAAATGTGTCAGTGTAGTCAACACCAAGAACCTGAGATAAAACTTTAGCCATGATATGTGCTTTAAAATTGTCAACTGATCCATCCCGTGTAAATTTGGTCTGATAGATCCACTTACACCAAACCATTTTTATTCCCTTACAAGATCCCAAGTTTTGTTCCAAATAAATGAGTTGTAGTCTTCCTCCATTGTTGAATCCCACTCAAAAATACTTGATGCTTCATGAAAGGACTATGAATCTAGTTGTGGAAATGTAGGAATGTTGAATATCTTGATGTTGTGACCGAGTCCTCCAAGTATTGGAAGGATCCCCAACAAGAGTGCATGCAGATTCAAGTGTCTAATGATACCATGGAGGCATGGTAGGGGATGGAGGAGGAGAATCCTCATCCTTAAAATATAAACTCTATGAAGAGGAAGATGAAACCTCATGGTAAAATATGTGAGTAGAGGTAGCTGAAGGAAAATCCTCCGAGTCACTATATGAACCCACTATGGAGGAAGGAATATGAGAGGATGATATAGGAGAGATTTCCTCAATTTACACACTATGCTCAATGAAGAGCTCACGTGTCTCAAGATCTAAGAAACAATATCCTTTGACACCATTGGGGTAACCAATAAACATGCAGGGATGAATCTAAGGTTCTAAGGCCTTGCACTTCTCCAAAGGAATGTGTGCCCAAGTTGGGGAGCCAAAAACTTTGAAGTTCCACAAAACATGTTTCCTACCACTCCAAGCTTCAAAGGGAGTGATACCCTTCAATGCCTCATGCAAAACTCTGTTCCAAATTTGAAAAACATAGTTGATAGATTCTTCTCCATAATGAAGTGCAAGGGAGCATGCATGAATCATGTAGCCAACCATATATTTCAGGGACCTATTTTTCCTCTCTCCCACACCATTCTTCCAAGGTGTATAGGTGACAATATGCTAAATATCTATCCCTTAAAGAGTGAAAAAATGTTCAAAGTGGTAGTTCACATATTATATACCATTGTTTGTGCGAAGAATTTTGATGCACTTCCCAGATTGTTTCTTAATGTGAACCTTCAACTCTTATAATATATCAAAAGCTTCTCCTTTCTTCCAAATAAATTAGACCTAGGTTTATATAGAAAATTCATCAATAAAATTGAGAAAGCAGTGAGCCTTTCTAAAAGAAAAGGATGGAAATGGACCTGCCACATCACTGTGAACTAGATCAAGGAATTCTAGAGCCCTCTAATCCTTCCATTTTCCAAACTTTTCCTCGAGATGTTTTCCCAAGGCACAACCTAAACAAACTCCATTTGAGAAACTGATTTGAGGAATACCTGTGACCATATCCTATGTGTTGAGCTACTGAATATGGTGGAATTTGAGATGGCCAAACCACTCATGCCATAAATTTCTCACAGAATTTGAATGTGTGAGAAAAGTAGTAGAATGAGAATCAAGTAGAAAATGAGAGAAAGAATACAGGTGAGACTCATGATCAACCTTATCAACTACAAGAAGTGCATTGTCTTGAAGATCCCCGAAGGTGACAAGATATGGAGTGAAATCAACTTTTCTTCCATTCTGGGAAATCTGATAGACTGATAGAAGGTTGGATGATATATTAGGCACACAAAGGACATCCTCAAAATTACTAGTTCCAACATCAACAAAAACTTTCCCGATGACATCTATAGGAGAGTCATCCCCAATGAGAATGTGGGGCACCGAATAAGTCTCCATAAAATAAAATTGTTCTCGAACAGAACCCATGTGATGTTATGCAATCGAGTCAAGAATCCACTGGTGAAAAGAATATGTACTAGCAACAGGTAGAATTTATTTCTCTTTGCTTGATTTGGAAAAAGGAGTAAAGGAGTGTTGTGCAGAAGGAAGATTGTTGTTGTTCTTTTTAAGAAGATGCTTCAACTCATCGATCTTCTTCTTATGACAATAATTTTCCTCATGACCAACCTTATTTTAGTAGCTACAAGTTGTCCTATCCTTATTCTTATAATTCCCCTTCAAATAAGAGGAGTTGTATTCTTATTTTCGGGAAGATGATGACTTTTCATCTTCTTTCTATGACTTCTTCTTGGACTTATTTTGTTTCTTGTTAGGTTTCCTAAATTTGTTTCTTGTTTATTTTGTCCCTTCGACTGACCAACCAACAAATACTAAGACTAAGATGGCTTAAGGAGACCCATGGAAATAAGATTCCCCTTCTCATGCATTAACATTTATGAAAAGGAAGCAAGAAAAGACATTGTATATGTAGATCCCATAGTCATTCTATGAGTGTGAAAGCTAGAAGACAATGCAACATATTCAGGTCCAAGTTTAGAGAGAGTAGTTAATACACGCTTTATTTCCTTTTTCTCTATGACACATGATTTACATTGGGATCTTAGGTCATTAATCTTTGTTAGATAATCCTATATGTTGTCAAAAGACTTAGGATAAAGATTCATTAGTTCATTTTCAAGTTGATATCCACTAACTTCAAAAATTGTCCCATAGAGAGTTTTTATTTTTTCCCATGCATCACGTGAATTTGTACATCCATCAAGTTGAAACATTATATCAAGGGAAACTAGACTCCTAAGACAAACAAGATATTTTGATTGTTCTATAATCTAGAGTACCTTTTCCTTGTCATCTTTGGGTTCAATTACCTTTTGTTCAACATAAGGTGTATATCCTTATTGCATCAATACATTCCATGCATTTTTATGCCATGTGTTGTAGTTGTATGGTGCTAGAAATGGAAATTTAAAGTTACCCATTTGTGAAGGAAAAGAGATACACAAGCATAATCACACCAAGAGACTCCCCCCAAATCAATCATTCAAAGATCCCACATGGTTACAATTTCCACTAGAAAGATAACACCGAGTGGACTTGACTTCAATGCCTTTACAAATACTCAAAAATGATTATGTGTTGAAAGTACAATTTTGGCACAATATCAAGTGAAATAAACAACACCACTATGAAGTACATGAAAAATCATGTAGTTTCAAAAAACGAATCACCTTTATCTGAGGTCATATGCAAAAGATATTATCCTTTGAAGTTATCAAAACAAGAACTGCACAATGTCATCTATGAGATTCTGCAAATTCTGGAAAATCTGTGCACTAAAATTAGAAGTTTCTATACCATTGTGGAGAGTATGAAAAATGATCCTAAATAAAAAAATTTCCTTGAGAAAAGGTGGTCGAAATCATGATATATGAGCTTGCAAATTTTTCCTTCAAAACCCAACTTGCCAACGAAGACGGGGTAGGGTATTCAAAATTCACCTTCCACCAAATTTAGTGGAACTACTGCCAAAATTAGCGAAACCAAAAACTGTAGAAACCTCTAGATAAATTAAAAACTCAAAGTGCAAGATGGGGGGGCATACAACTCCCTCGACAAATTTTATTTTACCTCTCTGGAAATTTTTTCCTAAAATAGATGAATGAAAATTCAATCTTAGGGTTTTCAGGCCTACTAAGCATGATGGAAGGGTTGGATTTGACCCAAAATTCCTTGAAATGGTGGCTCCCTACTAAATATGGAAATGAACCTCCAACTCCAAACCCTTGCATATATTTCCCCTGGTATCCAATTGGGATGAAATGAAAGGAAAATATGGTTATATAAGAAACT
The DNA here is from genome assembly GCA_032191745.1 of Picea mariana. Lineage (NCBI taxonomy): Eukaryota > Viridiplantae > Streptophyta > Pinopsida > Pinales > Pinaceae > Picea > Picea mariana. The sequence continues at coordinate 21,110 of JASDQU010012608.1, forward strand.
CTGAACTTAATGGTGAGCTCACAATGTCTCCAGTAGTCTCCGAAAAAATCTGCATCTGGAAATTCAAAAAGAAAACCTCCTTAGAAATTACTGTTTTCTCCACACTTTTTTGATTTTGTAGATAATTCAAGGATGCAAGAGAAGAGAACACTCATGTGCTTCGAAAAAAATATCTCTACACTCAAATTTCTAAAAATATTTATAACCCACAATTTGTTGATTAATTGGGTTGGTTGTCATTGATGTCAACCCTTGAAGAAAGTCCGGTAGCACAAAGGTTTGGGTAATGGACCCAAGTTTGCTGGATGGATAATGGTATGAGTTTTGATATATTTGAAGGCAATACTGTTCTATATGGATAGTACATGTCATTCCATTTCGATTGGTCTATGGAACGTCACATAAATCTTCACAGTTAGAGAGTTATGACCATGTGAAGTTGGAGAATCCTCATGAGTCATCTAGAAGCCCCAAAAGGTCAAAGTAGTCAAAGTGGTAGCAAAGAAGAAATTATTTAAATAATAAAGAGAAGTGATGAGTGTTCTATAAGTCAAAGTGGATACAAAAGAAATTATTTAAATAATAAAGTTAATGGAGAAATTGCTAAGTGGACAAGTGGTTAGATGTGGGTTAACCCTAAAATAAGGAAAGTGGGTTAAGATGGTTAGAAGGTAATTTAAATAATAAAGTGAAGCGATGAGTGTACTATAAGTCAAAGTGGATACAAAATAAATTATTTAAATAATAAAGTTAATGGAAAAATTACTAAGTGGACAAGTGGTTAGAAGTGGGTTATCCCTAAAATAAGGAAAGTGGGTTAAGATGGTTAGAAGGTAACCCCTTGAGGAAGCTACATGAAAGTATAAATAAGAGGCAAGGGTCTCTCATTTTTAATCACACTTGAACATATTGAATATCTACAAGTGACTGAGGTAACCAAAGGATATCTAAGGTGAATTTCATATGGAAGGTGAATTAAAGAAAACCAAAATTCAAGGGAGGATAAATTATTTTGATGATGCTTTCTAAGGTATGTTATTTACAGGTCATGTCACCATTTTCGATATAATTTTTTTTCTAGAATGATTCAAACTGCGAAATCAGGAGGCCATTGAGGAAACACATCCAAGTAGTTGTGATAAACATTTCAGCTTGTGGTTTGTTGTATTTTTGGAGTTACACTCCGTGGAAAATAGAGTTTTTGGCTAGTCCTAAAACTAGTCTAAAACATGTGTTTCGGGTAAAAACGTCATAACTTATTCATAACAAATTAAAATTCAGTAAGAACACATGTATTAGTTATATTACAATTTTTAGTATTCTTTGTACCATTTTGAGACCCGTACAACAAATATTATGTGTGGGGAACGCTCTACAAGTTCACTCTCTAGAATAAGACAAAATTCAACAAGGTATGCCATTTTTTCTATAACTCATTTTCTGAGAGGTTCCAAGTAGTGAAGTATGGAGGAATTGCATAAAAGACACTGAAGAAAATTGTGTACCATTTTTATATATTTATTCATTACAGGTACATATTTATGATTATTTCAAGTTAGGGTTGTTGACTAATCCAAAATTAGTCATGTGAGACTAAAATATAGTTTGATGAAAATGCTAGTCTCTTGTTGTTAAAGTTAAGGAAGGTTTGTAGGCATGTGATCATATACACCTGGTCAATTAAAGAGTTACAAATCATATTTGGATGATGAAATTGATGAGGGATTTTGGTTGAGGTACATGTTGGGTACATGGTTGAGACAAGTAGTTGATGAGTTGGCAGATACATGAGGTGTATAGTTGATGATGTTGGTGAATCTTGATGAGTCATATTTTATGTGTATTTGATGCATGATTGGTACATATTTGGTGCTTGGTTGATGCACTCATTGATGGTATAGGTTGAGGTACAGGTTGATGCATGGTCGATGCACTTGTTTATGGTACAGGTTGATTACAAGTTGTTTGGTCCAGGTTGATTGATACATGTTTACAATAGTATATCTCACAGTGATAGTGTGACAGTGGTTCCATCATTCTACTTATATTTCAGGGAAGTTGGATGGGGCAAGGATAGGTGGTTGTCTCCACCTTCCGGTTGTAGTCGTAGAAAATAGGGGGTTGTATCCTCCTTCCGGTTGTAGCCAGAGAATTGGGGAGTTGGAGCTTCCCTTAGGATGTAGCCTGAGAAACTAGGGGGTTGGATCCTCCTTCCAGTTGCAGCTAGAAAACAAAGGAAGTTGGTGCTTCCAATGAATGCAATTCTTAAATACATATAGGAAAAAACATTATGTGGTTTTATCCCGCTTTGGGTTTCCACGTAAAAACACTGGTGTACTGTGTATGTGTATGATTGCTCATTTGTTCATTGTTTATTTACTCTGTAACTATTGGATGATAATACTACATTGATATAACACTTGCATTTTATGGTTAAAAGGGATTCAATTTATCTATTACTGATTCACCCCCCCTCTCAGTAATCCAACACAATTCACAACCGCTCTGATACCATGTAATATTTGGCTGTAAATCCACCCAAGAATGAAAATGAATGAAGTAAAGAAAATCGAGAAATCATAAATGAGAAAGAATAAATTGTATTCTACTCAAGAGAATGCAATGCATACAATAAAAATGAGATTCTCATATGAGATCAAGGGGTGATTATATATAGGATTTACCACCCAAGAGACTAAAAATACAACCAATATGGGATAAAGTGAAAAAATTCCCTAAGTAAACTTAACCTAGTGTGAAGAGAGATAAAACAAAGAACTAGATAACAACTAGATAGCTAAAGAACCCTATTCACACTAACATAATATATTCCAAAACATTGGAGGAGCACAAAGAAAATTTAAATCAAGTGTTAAAATGTCTTAGAGAGCATAAGTTATGTGATAAAATCTCCAAGTGTTGATTTTTTGAATAAAAAAATTATTATTCGGGACACATATTTCCAAGAGAAGGAATTGTGGGGGCTCTAGTGAAGATAGATGAAATTATGGAACGGTTAGTTCATGTTGTTTGTTTTAGATTTGGGAGGTATTCCCATAAGAGTCCAAGGTGTTAGGCATGTGGGAATATTCATTGGCACCAGATCAACCATTTGTTTTAGTGAAATCGTCTTTGGAATCAGGCTAGGGCCTCATCGGCAAGTTGATGGGATTTATGGGCTTGTGATGGGGTATCACACCCACAAAGAGAAACACAATATTTTAATTAATTGTTGAGTTTAGAAGGGGTGCCTAATCTCACTCATTGGACTTTTATATAAAGGAGAGAGGTCATTGTGACATTAGATCATTGTGGAATAATGGAGTTAGAATAAGTGAGTATGCACTTGTGCTAGGTGGCTTTGTGTTTTCAAAAAAGGGAAATTATGTTTGGTGGAAAATATGGCCCAGGGTTGAAGACTCTCAATTTTCTGTTCTTGGTAGGGAAAATCACAACACACATGTGGGAGAGAAAGGAAGCCATAGAAGGAAGAAAGTGTACGAGTGGAGAGAATCCTAAGGAAGTGTCTGTACATGTTTTCATTCATGTACGTGGGTTTCAGTGGGAAAAATCATGTATGTATGCGGGTTGTAGTGAGAAAAGTCACGTAATTACATGGGTTGTAGTGAGAATAGTCAAGTACATCCATACAAAGTTCATCTAGGCAGGTGCAGGTCCTTACATGCTAACAGGCGACGTCAACAGGTCGTACATGTGGTTTGCAGTAGATTTGTGGGAAGAAGATATTTCCAGTAAATTGATGAGGTTTGGTTTTTCTGATTTGTATGGTTATTGGAGGACAAGGTTGTGCTCAATTTTTAGTGATATTTGTATTGGATGAGAGGGAAAGATTGCCCTCATATTTGGTGATATTGTACTGGTTGGGAGGGCTATTTTTTCCCTCAAAATTTATGAGGTTTACAAGGTTACAAAACTAAAATTTGTGTCTCATGTGTATTTATGATTCATCTATGATCTTTTTTGTTTCCTCTACATATAATTTTAGTCAATAATTTTTAGAGTAAAGTTGTTCAGTGATAACAAATATGGTTTTACCGTTAGATCACTAGGAAGCAATTTTCAGATCTAAAAATTAGTCACATAGAGTTGCATGTGAAAATTGACAGTTCCTACTAACATACATGAAGTACATAGTTTTATGGGTTTGGATAGATATTATAGAAGTTTTGTGTAATTTTTTTCTAAGATTGCAAAACCTATTACTGAATTATAGAAGAAGAATACAAAATTTGAGTGGATGGAGCTATGTGAGGAAGTATTTCAAAAACTTAAAAAATGATTGATGACAAATCTTATAATAAAGTTACTGGATATAGATCAACATTTTCTAGTATGTATGGATTCTTTAAAAGAAGGATTGGGAGGGCTAACAATGGAAGAAGGTAGGGTGATTTCCTATGCTTAGAAAAAGCTTTAATCACATTAAGAGAAACACATTATTTAGAACTTGCGGTGATAGTGCATGTTGTAGTGCCCCATTTTTTCCTACCTATTTGATGGATTGGATCTTATTATTTGAGGGAATTTTTTTATAAATGACTCAGTTTATTGACTTTTACTTTGATGAAGAAACTCAAACTTGAATTGTCTAATTGGTTTTAAATTATGATTTTTAATGGGTTCATTAAATGTTTATATGATAACATGGATGAATTATACATTGATATGACACAATTGTTGTTTTCGATTCATATGGTTATGACACATTAAAATGAATATGGTAGATACATTACTTGGATATGATATTGAAGGTTTTCCTTGTGTGACAAGAAACCACAAGTGTATATTGATGTGGGATTGCATCAATATTATATTGTACTTTGGATTGAGTCGGGGTTACATAAAATTTTATATGATTAATGTTATGCTTCGATTTGAGTATGGAATTATTTGATACATTGATTGTAGTGTGTGCAGGCACAAGTGACGAGGCCATGATTTAACATCCTTTTACCTTATTTTTTCTTTCTCTTTACATCCTTTTTCCATAATTATTGATCCTTTCTTTACCAAAGATGGTACATTTTCCCAAAGGTACTCATTGATTGATTGACATTTCATAGAATTTTTTTTTAATGTATTGAGAATATTTTTGTATACTTCATATCTAATTTACAAGATGAAGACTATTATAGATCATGCTAGAGGTTATGAATGTTGGAGATCCAAGTTTGATTCATTGCTATGGAACCATTGCTATAGATACGTGAGTTTCAACCACTAGATTTTGTGTTTCCATTGCTACAAAACTATTACTATGGATCCACAAGTTAAAACCATTACATTCCTTCCCACCACGTTTTACAGATTTATGCGATATCTTTTCTACAAATCCATTTCCATAGAACCATGGGTTAATCCTATTGCTATAGAACCTATATATGTTGTGTTGGAATGATTTTAGTGAATGATTCCATTTCTAATTAAACGATAGCATCAAGTTGGTTATTAATTTGTTATTTTGGTTGAGAGATTTTGCAACCAAATTTAATTGTAGTTATTTGTACTTATTATCTCAAGACTGTATTTTGCAGGAAGCTTGATAATCTCTAAGTCTGAAGCACACTATAGTTAATAATGTTAATGAAACTATCTCATTAGATTCCTATAAAAGAAACGCCAACCTTTCAATGAAGGGGGGGAATGAGACATATATATTTCAATAGATAATTTGTTATAATATAGTGAACTTTCTTAGTTCTTCCCTCCAATGTCTCTATGCATGAATTGAGTAGAAATAGTTCCAAATGATGAGTTAATATTTATTTTTTGAAGATTTCCAACAACTTGTTGTGAAGAGGAAGGTCCCACTCTGAAAGGATAGGTGCAACATTACTTGTTATTTTGTAATTAGTTACAATATTGTTCATAATTTAGCATTTTACTGTTTGTTGTAGATTGAGTGAATGTTTATATTTTTACTAAATGATTTATAGTGTGTTTCTATAGAACATTGAACATACTTGTGTGCTATTGATCTTTGAGTTATAGGTTATCATTTTTTTATAATGTTATGATTTCTTCTTTCTTTACTGTAATTCTCTCTTTCCTATACATAGAATTGGATTTCTAGTTAGATTAGGACAACTTGATAATGTTCATATTTTAAACAAGTTCTTGAGACCTACATATATTTTTCATGACACCTTACAATCGTATAAGCCCCAGGTTGATAATAAAATGCACTAGTAAGATAGATATCTATTCAAAATTAATACAGTATTTAGTAAGCTTGTCATTTTTGCATTGTTGTCAGGGAGGTGTTAAAGGAATACAAAGTTTTATTATTATGTTGAATTAGATAACACATAGTATGAGGATTTGAATTATAGGAAATTTCAACAATCCTTCCTATAATATCTCATTCATAGTGTTTTTCATATATATAGAATCATATAGATGCATAAATAGAGATAGAAATCAAATAACACAAACATATTTTCATGATCTAGTAAGAGCCATGTTGGGCCCGTGATATGACTGATTTTATGATGTTAATTAGATCCTTTTTGCCGAATGTGTATAGGCGTTTTCCTGTTTTGAAGATTTTTTTGAAGAGTTTTTGTGTCAAATTGCTATGATTCACACCAGGTATGCATAATTCATGTTTTGCGATGAGTTTGAGTTTAAATCAGTATGTTTTTATGATTCCAGCAAAATAATTCACGTTTTGTATTTTACGAGGAAAAATTGTTGCTTGTTTTCACATCCGGCACTCTGTCCGTTACTCCATACGACCCTCAGTCTAGTACTCCATCTGACACTATGTCCTGCACGAAAACTATGGGCGATTTCATAGTTAGCATATCGACGGCCAACGATGGGCGAATCAAATACATGGGTTTTTCTCATGCTCGTAGCCTCCAACTACTAAACTCTTGACAACTCAATTTGGGTTGTTATATTGGACGATTATTGGCTCGCCTCATTTCTAGAAGCCACTGACAGTTAGGGCATATTAAATGCAATTTACTATTTTTAGAGAGGGTCGACCCTTCCAGTGGTCGACCTCTTAGCTTGTAAAACTTATAAGTACCACCTCAGTGGTCAGACAATTGTTAAGAAGTAGAGTGTTAAAGAGACAAAGACAATTTAGCTCTGTTTTCCTATTTTCGTTTTTCAAGAACTGTGTAAAGATTGTGTTTTTGGTTTTAATGGTGAATCCGCGTTGTTGAAGCTCGTGGTTAGCCTTTGAAGAGTAACCACAACTTGCTGGGGGGGGCACCAGCAGTCTGGGTGAATATCCTATGATTTTTCTTATGAATTGAGTAGCGTAGATGTCTTTTTATTTCATTTTTTGTACATCAATTGTCACTTTGCTTTCTTATTGTATAAATTGTTGTTATAGCTTAATTGTTTTAGTTTCTTTTGTAGGTTATTATGAAGGATTGTGTTAGTATACAATGATATGTTAGTTGATAGGAAACCAGCTTGCAAGCTTAGATACTAACCATGTGTGTAACTAGATGATAAATTAAGTTTTCTTTATGCTAAAATAGATGATAAAAACAGAGTTCAAAACATAGTTTTTAATTCATGATTTCTTTGACAGGGTTTCAGTGGATGTATAATCATTAGCCTTTAGTTTTCAATTCTAGTTTGCCTATCTAGTTGCTATTTAGATTTATTTATTTAATTTTTCATTTAGGTTGCTCATTTGCTTACTTATCATATGCTGAAATAGTGTTTAATTTCTGTTTATGAGTATTTCCTCTTTTTGCAATTTGAATTGTCAAAATAGAACTAGTTTAGTTTACTTCATGCAATTTATTTCTTAGATCTAGGTTGCAATTTCAATTCGTAGTTAATTATTGAGTTTAGTGTAGTATGAATTCAATTCATTAGCATAGAATGCAATTGAATTTACTAAAATAGTCTCTTTATATTGTTGATGATTAATGTATGATTAATAATCACATGGATATGCAGGATAGTTGATGTTGTTTCCATAATGGCTAAGTTCTCACTGGATTGCCTAATTCACACTTTTCACTTTGCTATCAAAGTCAATATTGAGTTTATTCCTCTTGAATTATCATTCATTGTTAAATGCCATCGTGATATTATAAGACACCAGAGACATAACCATCAACACTATATTTGAGTTTTCTTGCTTTCATAGATTAGAAGATAGTTTCCTTGCTTTCATAGATTAGAAGATAATTTCCTTGCTATTGTAGGATCGATAGTCTTTTTGCTTTGGTAGATTAAAGAGTAGTTTGCTTATCATAGATTAAAGATTAGTTGCTAGTTACTTTTTTCTTTCAATTTAGTATATTTCCATTCATAAATTAGAAGTAGTTGTGAAGTTTAGTTTCAGAATAAAGTTTACTTGCTTCTTAGCTTAATTAGTTTCTTATTGAGTAATCTTAATTAGTTTATGTGATGTAGAATTTATCATAGGTTAGCTAGTTGTTTGCTTGCTTGTTTACTTGCTTTAATAGGTTAGTTGCTTACTTGTCTATTTTTCTTTGATAGAGTAGTTGCTTGCTTATTTACTTGCTTTAATAGGAT
>JASDQU010012608.1:29814-45092 GCA_032191745.1 Picea mariana
CTTAAATACATATAAGAAAAAAAATTATGTGGTTTTCTCCCACTTTGGGTTTCCATGTAAAAACACTGGTGTACTGTGTATGTGTATGATTGCTCATTTGTTCACTGTTTATTTACTCTGTAACTATTGGATGATAATGCTACATTGATATAACACTCGCATTTTATGGTTAAAAAGGATTCAATTGATCTATTACTGATTCACCCCCCCTCTTAGTAATCCAACACAATTCACAACCGCTCTAATACCATGTAATATTTGGCTGTAAATCCACCCAAGAATGAAAATGAATGAAGTAAAGAAAATCGAGAAATCATAAATGAGAAAGAATAAACTGTATTCTACTCAAGAGAATGCAAAGCATACAATAAAAATGAGATTCTCATATGAGATCAATGGGTGAGTATATATAGGATTTACCACCCAAGAGACTAAAAATACAACCAATATGGGATAAAGTGAAAAAAGTCCCTAAGTAAACTTAACCTAGTGTGAAGAGAGATAAAACAAAGAACTAGATAACAACTAGATAGCTAAAGAACCCTATTCACACTAACATAATATATTCCAAAACACTGGAGGAGCACAAAGAAAATTTAAATCAAGTGTCAAAATGTCTTAGACAACATAAGTTATGTGATAAAATCTCCAAGTGTTGATTTTTTGAATAAAAAAATTATTATTCGGGACACATATTTCCAAGAGAAGGAATTGTGGGGGATCTAGTGAAGATAGATGAAATTATGGAACGGTTAGTTCATGTTGTTTGTTTTAGCTTTGGGAGGTATTCCCATAAGAGTCCAAGGTGTTAGGCATGTGGGAATATTCATTGGCACCAGATCAACCATTTGTTTTAGTGAAATCGTCTTTGGAATGAGGCTAGGGCCTCATCGGCAAGTTGATGGGATTTATGGGCTTGTGATGGGGTCTCACACCCACAAAGAGAAACACAATATTTTAATTAATTGTTGAGTTTAGAAGAGGTGCCTAATCTCACTCATTGGACTTTTATATAAAGGAGAGAGGTCATTGTGACATTAGATCATTGTGGAATAATGGATTTAGAATAAGTGAGTCTGCACTTGTCCTAGGTGGCTTGGTGTTTTCAGAAAAGGGAAATTATGTTTGGTGGAAAATATGGCCTAGGGTTGAAGAATCTCAATTTTTTGTTCTTGGTAGGGAAATTCATAGCACACATGTGGGAGAGAAAGGAAGCCATAGAAGGAAGAAAGTGTACGAGTGGAGAGAATCCTAAGGAAGTGTCTGTACATGTTTTCGTTCATGTACGCGGGTTTCAGTGGGAAAAATCATGTATGTATGCGGGTTGTAGTGAGAAAAGTCACGTACTTACATGGGTTGTAGTGAGAATAGTCAAGTACATCCATACAAAGTTCATCTAGGCAGGTGCAGGTCCATACATGCTAATAGGCAACGTCAACAGGTCATACATGTGGTTTGCAATAGATTTGTGGGAAGAAGATATTTCCAGTAAATTGATGAGGTTTGGTTTTTCTGATTTGTATGGTTATTGGAGGACAAGGTTGTGCTCAATTTTTAGTGATATTTGTATTGGACGAGAGGGCAAGATTGTCCTCATATTTGGTGATATTGTACTGGTTGGGAGGGTTGTTTTTTCCCTCAAAATTTATGAAGTTAACAAGGTTACAAAACTAAAATTTGTGTCTCATGTGTATTTATGATTCATCTATGATCTTTTCTATTTCCTCTACATATAATTTCAGTCAATAATTTTTAGTGTAAATTTGTTCAGTGATAACAAATATGGTTTTACCGTTAGATCACTAGGAAGCAATTTTCAGATCTAAAAATTAGTCACATAGAGTTGCATGTGAAAATTGATAGTTCCTACTAACATACATGAAGTACATAGTTTTATGGGTTTGGATAGATATTATAGAAGTTTTGTGTAATTTTTTTCGAAGATTGCAAAACCTATTACTGAATTATAGAAGAAGAATAAAAAATTTGAGTGGATGGAGCTATGTGAGGAAGTATTTCAAAAACTTAAAAAATGATTGATGACAAATCTTATATTAAAGTTACTAGATATAGATAAAAAGTTTATAGTATGTATGGATTCTTCAAAAGAAGGATTGGGAGGACTAATAATGGAAGAAGGTAGGGTGATTTCCTATGCTTAGAGAAAGCTTTAATCACATTAAGAGAAACACATTATTTAGAACTTGCGGTGATAGTGCATGTTGTAGTGCCCCATTTTTTCCTACCTATTTGATGGATTGGATCTTATTATTTGAGGTAATTTGTTTATAAATGACTCAGTTTATTGACTTTTACTTTGATGACGAAACTCAAACTTGAATTGTCTAATTGGTTTTAAATTATGATTTTGAATGGGTTCATTAAATGTTTATATGATAACATGGATGAATTATATGTACATTGATATGAAAAAATTGTTGTTTTTGATTCATATGGTTGTGACACATTAAAATGAATATGGTAGATACATTACTTGGATATGATATTGAAGTTTTTCCTTGTGTGACAAGAAACCACAAGTGTATATTGATGTGGGATTGCATCAATATTATATTGTACTTTGGATTAAGTCAGGGTTACATAAAATTTTATATGATTAATGTTATGCTTCAATTTGATTATGGAATTATTTGATACATTGATTGTAGTGTGTGCAGGCACAAGTGACGAGGCCATGCTTTAACATCCCTTTACCTTATTTTTCCTTTCTCTTTACATCCTTTTCCCATAATTATTGATCCTTTCTTTACCAAAGATGGTACATTTTCCCAAAGGTACTCTTTCATTGATTGATTTACATTTCATAGAATTTTTTGTTAATGTATTGAGAATATTTTTGTATACTTCATATCTAATTTACAAGATGAAGACTACTATAGATCATGCTAGAGGTTATGAATGTTTGAGATCCAAGTTTGATTCATTGCTATGGAACCATTGCTACAGATACGTGAGTTTCAACCACTAGATTTTGTGTTTCCATTGCTACAAAACTATTACTATGGATCCAAAAGTTAAAACCATTACATTCCTTCCCACCACATTTTACAGATTTATGTGATATCTTTTCTACAAATCCATTTCCATAGAACCATGGGTTAATCCTATTGCTATAGAACCTATATATGTTTTGTTGGAATGATTTTAGTGAATGATTCCATTTCTAATTAAACGATAGCATCAAGTTGGTTATTAATTTATTATTTTGGTTGAGAGATTTTGCAACCAAATTTAATTGTAGTTATTTGTACTTATTATCTCAAGACTGTATTTTGTAGGAAGCTTGATAATATCTAAGTCTGAAGCACACTATAGTTAATAATGTTAATGAAACTATCACATTAGATTCCTATAAAAGAAACACCAACCTTTCAATGAAGGGGGGGGGATGAGACATACATATTTCAATAGATAATTTGTTATAATATAGTAAACTTTCTTAGTTCTTCCCTCCAATGTCTCTATGCATGAATTGAGTAGAAATAGTTACAAATGATGAGTTAATACTTATTTTTTGAAGATTTCCAACACCTTTCTTTGAAGAGGAAGGTCCCACTCTGAAAGGATAGGTGCAACATTACTTGTTATTTTGTAATTAGTTACAATATTGTTCATAATTTAGCATTTTACTGATTGTTGTAGATTGAGTGAATGTTTATATTTTTACTAAATGTTGTATAGTGTGTTTCTATAGAACATTGAACATACTTGTGTGCTATTGATCTTTGAGTTATAGGTTATATTTTTTTTCTATTGTTATGATTTCTTCTTTCTTTACTGCAATTCTCTCTTTCCTATACATAGAATTGGATTTCTAGTTAGATTAGGACAACTCAATAATGTTCATATTTTAAACAAGTTCTTGAGACCTGCATATATTTTTCACGACACCTTACAATCGTATAAGCCCCAGGTTGATAATAAAATGCACTAGTAAGATAGATATATATTCAAAATTAATACGGTATTTAGTAAGCTTGTCATCTCTACATTGTTGTCAGGGAGGTGTTAAAGGAATGCAAAGTTTTATTATTATGTTGAATTAGATAACACATAGTATGAGGATTTGAATTATAGGAACTTTCAACAATCCTTCTTGTAATATCTCATTCATAGTGTTTTTCATATATATAGAATCATATAGATGCATAAATAGAGATAGAAATCAAATAACACAAACATATTTTCATGATCTAGTAAGAGCCATGTTGGGCCCGTGATATGACTGATTTTATGACGTTAATTAGATCCTTTTTGTCGAATGTATATATGCGTTTTCCTGTTTTGAAGAATTTTTTGAAGAGATTTTGTGTCAAATCGCTATGATTCACACCGGGTATGCATAATTCATGTTTTGCAATGATTTTGAGTTTAAATCAGTATGTTTTTATGATTCCAACAAAATAATTCATGTTTTGTATTTAACGGGGCAAAATCGTTGCTTGTTTTCGCATCCGACACTCCATTCGTTACTCCATCTGACCCTCAGTCTAGCACTCCATCCGACACTCTGTCCTGCACTTCATCCTGCACAAAAACTATGGGCGATTTGGTAGTTAGCATATCGACAGCCAGAGATGGGCGAATTAGAGACATGGGTTTTGCTCGTGCTCATGGCCTCCAGCTACTGAACTCTTGACAACTTGATTTGGGTTGTTATATTAGACGATTATTGGCTTTCCTCATTTCTAGAAGCCACCTATAGTTAGGGAATCTTAAATGCAATTTACTATTTTTAGAGAGGGTCGACCCTTCCAGTGGTCGACCTCTCAGCTTGTAAAACTTATAAATACCACCTCAGTGGTCAGACAATTGTTAAGAAGTAGAGTGTTAAAGAGATAAAGACAATTTATCTCTGTTTTCCTATTTTTGTTTAGCTCTGTTTTCCTATTTTCGTTTTTCAAGAACTGTGTAAAGACTGTGTTTTTGGTTTTAATGGTGAATTCATGTTGTTGAAGCTTGTGGTTAGCCTTTGAAGAGTAACCACGACTTGCTGGGGGGGCCACCAATAGTTTGGGTGAATATCCTATGAGTTTTCTTGTGAATTGAGTAGCATAGATGTCTTTTTATTTCATTTTTTGTACATCAATTGTCACTTTGGTTTCTTAATGTATAAATTGTTGTTATAGCTTAATTGTTTTAGTTTCTTTTGCAGGTTATTATGAAGGATCGTGTTAGTATACAATGATCTGTTAGTTGATAGGAAACCAACTTGCAAGCTTAGATACTAACCATGTGTGTAACTAGATGATAAAAACAGAGTTTAGAACATAGTTTTTAATTCATGATTTCTTTGACAGGGTTTCAGTGGATGTATAGTCATTAGCCTTTAGTTTTCAATTCTAGTTTGCCTATCTAGTTGCTATTTAGATTTATTTATTTAATTTTTCATTTAGGTTGCTCATTTGCTTACTTGTCATATGCTGAAATAGTGTTTAATTTCTGTTTATGAGTATTTCCTCTTTTTGCAATTTGAATTGTCAAAATAGAACTAGTTTAGTTTACTTCATGCAATTTATTTCTTAGATCTAGGTTGCAATTTCAATTCGTTGTTAATTATTGAGTTTAGTGTAGTATGAATTAAATTCATTAGCATAGAATGCAATTGAATTTACTAAAATAGTCTCTTTATATTATTGATGATTAATGTATGATTAATAATCACATGGATATGCAGGATAGTTGATGTTGTTTCCATAATGGCCAAGTTCTCACTGGATTTCCTAATTCACACTTTTCACTTTGCTATCAAAGTCAATATCGAGTTTATTCCTCTTGAATTATCATTCATTGTTAAATGCCATCGTGATATTTTAAGACACCAGAGACATAACCATCAACACTATATTTGAGTTTTCTTGCTTTCATAGATTAGAAGATAGTTTCCTTGCTTTCATAGATTAGAAGATAATTTCCTTGCTTTTGTAGGATAGATAGTCTTCTTGCTTTGGTAGATTAAAGAGTAGTTTGCTTATCATAGATTAAAGATTAGTTGCTAGTTACTTTTTTCTTTCAATTTAGTAGATTTCCTTTCATAAATTAGAAGTAGTTGTGAAGTTTAGTTTCATAATAAAGTTTACTTGCTTATTAGCTTAATTAGTTTCTTATTGAGTAATCTTAATTAGTTTATGTGATGTAGAATTTATCATAGGTTAGCTAGTTGTTTGCTTGCTTGTTTACTTGCTTTAATAGGTTAGTTGCTTACTTGTCTATTTTTCTTTGATAGAGTAGTTGCTTGCTTATTTACTTGCTTTAATAGGATAGTTTATTATTGAATTTGAGTAGGTTAATTAAAGTAGTTTGCTGTTGTTATTGCTTACTAGGTAGATAGTTTTGTTTTTCTTATTGTTATGATTAATTTAGTTTTCTTTAAGTAGGGTTTTCATTTTCTTTCTTAGAACTATCCATCGATCCTTTGTTCAAAGGTTACTTAGGGCACATAGTTTGAGTTTCTTAGTAGGGTTTGCTCATGAATAGTTTTTTCTTGAATAGATTAGCCCTTAGATAGCCACTTCCTTAGTTAGACTATACTACTACTAGCCCTTCTACCTTGGCATATATATTGCTACAACTCTAAGTTTACTTACCTCGGGTTGACAATTTAATTGAGGGTTTTTAGTGTGTTTTTAGTGCATATAGAACACCCATCATTTTTGGCGTTGTTGCTGGGGAGTTGTCTCAAGGTAAGAAATAGTTAGGAAATAGATCACTTCTAAACCTTAGCATTAGTTTGGTGGTGGGGGAACTTTAAGAAGAGTGGTAAGAACCCGTGCATCTGCTATAGAAGGTTCCCCCGAACCCAATGGTAGTTTTTCTTTTTTTTGTTTACTTTCATGAATAGACCTAGAGATCCAAAAGGTAGATGCGTTAAATATAAATAAGATCTTTCAACCAAGCTTCCTTCCGACCTTTTTGGGGGAAGGAATGTTCCACTCATAAATTCCGTAGATCGATACAGAAAAAAGGGAGCTAGCTCAACCCAAAGAGATAAAGTAGTCTCTCAAGAGACTAAGACAGGGAGCACTATAGAACAGAAAATTGAAGCATCATTAATAGTGGAACAAGAGACAAGACCACTTGATATTTCCACAGAACTAAAGAATACAACCTTTATTTTATTACCGATCCTAAATTTAAAGACATTATAGACCCTGAACAGGTGAATATCTTGTTTTCTAGTTCATCCAACATAATTGTCTCTCAAGTTGACACAGAAACTTTGGCACCAATAATCTCAACCAGCTCAAGTAGAGCCCCAGACACCTAAACAGTAGGAAGACCTTCCCATTAGAGGGATAACTTGTTCTCTTCAAGAATAAAACCACTTGAGTACTCTCTTTTTGGAAACCAAACCAGTATGGATGATCAGGAGGATCATAATAATGTAAGAAATGGGGAGGAAGAAGAATCTGGAAATCAAACCGAAACTACCTTCGAGTTTCCAATTTTGGAAACCACCCCAAATGTCAATATGAAAAACATTCCCCTCTCAACACTGTCCACCTTTTATGGTAAAAGCAGTGAAGATCCAGATACCTTCCTATTTGAGTTCAACATCTTGTGTAGGAGCTACAAATACCTACAAGATGCCTAGAAACTAAAACTCTTTCTTGCCACCCTCAAGGACTCTACACTAAGATGGTTCATGGGGTTGGGAGAATCCAACATTAGTTCTTGGGAAGCCATGAAAGATATATTTCTTAAGAATTACCAAGACTACTACAAGACCAAAGAGTCTCGTAATGACATCATTAAAATCTAACAATTAGAAGATGAGACCCTCGAGGATTATATGGAACGGTTTGGTTATATCTCTCAGAAATTGAAATATCATGACCTTCCAGATGATGCAATTGGGGCTCTTTTTCTTAAGGGGATTTCAGAGGAATACCTAGAGATCCTTAACCTGATGGCATCAGGTGACATCTCTCATAAACCATTTTCCGAAATATGTGAAATGTGTTAGAATTACTCAAGGAGTAGAGCTAAAATAGAAAAAAATGTTCGTGATCCTTACAGTAGAAACTTAAAACTAGTTAGTTCAAGTGGTATCACAAGAGCATAGATAGGTAACCTTTTAGAGAACTTCAATACATATATCTTAAGTGCAATAGGTTCCCAGTTGGACACCCTAAATATTAAAAACAAATAGGAGGAGGAAAATGCATCAATGAAAATATATTGCCCAAGATGCAGGAGGAAGCATTCCTCAAGAGAATGCCCATTAGATAAAATTTTAGTTTGTGTCTTCTGCACAAAATACCATTCAACTGAGAAATGTGCACCATTTCTCGGTTTGTTAGCCATATATAGGAGTGGAGATCCTAGGGAGTCCTCTTATGCACCTAGGAGGCCATGGCAGCCTAGGAACCAACCCACATACCCAGATCTGCAATCTTAAGTTCCACTCTATTATCATGAACAACAACAATGGAACTCACCAAGTTGGCAAAACTGGTCTACACAATACAAACATACTTGGCTTCAAGGATGGAGAGGAGAGCATAACCAAGGAAACCCTCAAGCTCCACCTGTCCCTATTTCCAACCATCCTTACCCTCAGTTTCCACCGAACATGCCACAGCTTCTGCCAGGTTTTGTTCCACCACCTTTACCTCCTATTCCACAACAACAACCGCAACAATATCATAATGCAAGCTCCCCAAGACCGGCACTATTACTGGCACAAACAATGCCCAATCCTAATAATAAGACCCCTCAACCTCTTCACAATGTTGAGATGCATACCTTCCCAACATATGTTATTACTCATGTTCCATTACAGGAAATTCAACAAAGAATGAGAAAAGTTATGGATAGGCAGAGACCTTCAGTAGTCATCCAGGAAGAATAAGAAGAAAAAACCACCAAACAACCGACAAATGACATTAGGTGGGAAGATATTATTATTCCTAAGGACCAGGAACTCAAGCTTCCCCAAAATAAACCTTCACAAATTACGAAGGCCCCTCCTTATCCAGACAGATTAATAATAGAGAAACCTACCACCCGACCGAAATTTGACATCTTGAATGAATTGAAGAATATTTGTGTCAATATTCCCTTACTACAAGCCATTAAGGACATTCCAATCTACAGTAAGGTAGTCAAATAATTGTGCATTAAGAAGCCAGGTAGGAAGCAAAAGGACCCACCTACAGTACATTTGACAGGAGAACTTTCTGAATACATATCAGAGCAGCCAAAGCTAGAAAAATATGTTAACCCTAGAAACCCCGTAGTGACCATAACCATTAATGAGGTTTCCATTGGGAACACTCTCATAGACCTAGGGGTAGCCATAAATGTTATGACCTTACCTTGGAGAATTTACAGTTAAAACCTCTTCTTAGACCTACCCCAACCATTTTGGAATTATCATATAAGATTAGGGTTATACCTGAAGGAATTTTGGATGATGTCATAGTTACTTTAGCCTCATGGGAGTACTTAGTAGACTTCCTTTTTATCCACTCAAAGGATCCTACCAAAGGCCATCCTATTATTTTGGGAAGACCTTGGTCAACCACAACCAATGCATTTATTGACTGTAGAGAGGGAGAAATGACCATCTCAAATTGATTTTCTATCCAGAAGATCACCATATACCCTCCAACCCAACCTATCATGGAGAATCTATGGTGGCTTGAGTGTCCATACGAGAATGAGGACTGGGAAGAACCCGTATTGCCAAGTGACCATGCATGGGCACTTTAGGAGCACACAATGGAAAATGTGCTAAACCAATTCATTTCTGCAATCACATGAAAAATCTTTTTCCCAATTTGAGTACATGTTTGGGGAAGAATTTTAGGAACAATTGGACCCATCCATTTTGTCTTCGACATATTTTATTTTTGATATAGATGATTCTACCACATATTATACTATGCCATACAAGATTATCCCAGGAAAATTCCTACATATAAACTCCAGGCTAGATGCAAACCAACAAAAACAATTAGTAAGTATCCTTAAAGAAAAATCAAGAGCATTCGCCTAGGAATACATTGACATGAAGGGTATACACCCTGACACATGCATCCATCACATATATACCCAGGGGAAGTAACACCTGTTAGGAAACCCCAGAGAAGGATGAACCCAACACTCAAAGATATAGTAAAGGAGGAGATACAAAAGTTATTAAATGTCAGATTTCTTTATGCCATCTGAGATAGTAAGTGGGTATCCTTGCTTGTAGTGGTTCCTTAGAAGGTGACTAGGAAATGGAGAATCTGTGTTGATTTCCAGGAACTCAACAAAGCCACTCTGAAGGATTACTTTCCTCTTCCTTTCATTGACCAAGTTTTGGATACCCTATCTGGAAAGAAGTATTTATCCTTCTTAGATGGGTACAACAAGTATAATCAAATCCTAATAGCACTCGAGGATCAAGACAAGACTACCTTTAATTGTCCTTGGGGCACTTATGCCTATAGGGTCTTACCATTTGGACTATGTAATGCTCCTGCCACATTTCAACGAAAAATACTAGGGATATTTTTTGATCTTATTTATGATTGTGTGGAGGTATACATGGATGAGTTCAAAGTTTATGGAAACACTTACCAGGAATCCTTAGATAACTTAGAAAAAGTCCTTATCAGATGCCAAGAAATGAACCTATCTCTAAGTCATGTAAAATGTAAAATGTTGTTAGTAGAAGGAGTGGTTCTAGGACATCATGTTTCATCTGAAGGAATAAAAGTTGATCTGACAAAGATTGAGGTCATCGTCAGACTTTCACCACCCAAGACTCAGAAAGAGCTGAGAATATTTCTTGGACATGATGAATACTACCGACGGTTTATTGAAATTTTTACAAAGATTGATGCACCTATGTTTGGATTGCTAATAAAGGATGTTGATTTTGTTTAGACTGAGCAGTGTCAAACTACCTTTGAAACCCTGAAAGCTAAGTTGTCCATGGCACTAGTTCTTAGAGGGCCCAATTGGACTCTCCCATTTCACATATCTATTGATGCCTCCGAAACCGCAATAGGGGGAGTATTAGGGAAGAAAGAAGACCAACAGTCCTATGCCATTTATTTTGTGAGCAAGAACTTGTCCCCTGCCGAGTTAAACTACATAGTAAGCGAGAAGGAATTCTTTGCAGTAGTTCATGCTATCAATAATTTTCATCATTACATTACAGGTTACGAATTATTTGTACATACATATCATTCCGCCATTAGATTTATCATGAATAAACCCATAACTAATGGTCGAGTGACTAGGTGGCTCCTGCTATTGCAAGAGTTTATCATCACCATGCTTGACTAACCAGGAAAGGATAATTTGGTAGCTGATTTTATTTCACGAATAAAAAATGAGGATGATGATATCCCCGTGGATGATAGTTTCCCAGATGATGTCCTTTTTCCCCTCTCTATACATACCCTGTGGTTTGCAGATATGGAAAACTATCTAGCTACTAGGAAATTACCGTCTCATTTGTCACCTCATGAAAAGTGTAAAATTATTACACATAGTGCTAATTACTCATGGGTTTTCCATAAAGGTTTTCGCACAGGTCCTGATCTGATTATTCGTAGATGTGTCTGAGAGGATGAGGTACTAGAAATACTATGAAGTTGTCATGATGGACCATGTGGTGGCCATTTTTCTGACAAACATACAACATATAAGGTGTTACATTTAGAATATTATTGGCCTAGCATTTTCAAAGATGCTTCCAATTATGTGAGCAATTGTGATAGTTGCCAAAGGATAGGAAGACCTACGTCAACTGAAGAAATTCCCTTGCGTGCCCAAGTTATAATAGAACCCTTCAAAAAATGGGCCCTTGACTTTGTAGGACCAATTTCATGCATGCCTCATAAGAAGAACTATATTTTGGTTTGTACAGACTATTTCACAAAGTGGGTAGAGGCAAAATCCTTATTCAGGGCAACGGAAAAGTCTGTTGTTGAATTCATTTACGAAGAAATCTTTACTCAGTTTGGTGTCCCTCGTGAAATTGTTACAGACCAAGGCACTCAATTCACTTCCAAGCTGATGAGAGAGCTAACAAAGAAGTATGGGATTAAACACTGTAAATCTTCTCCATACCACCTGCAAGATAATTGTTAGGTAGAGTCTACAGACAAAGTTCTGGAAGCTATCTTAACCAATAATGTTCAATTACATCACTGATATTGCGTTGATAGGCTTCCAGAGGCCTTGTGGGCTTACTGAACCACCTAGAGAAACACCATTGGGCTTACTGAACCACCTAGAGAAACACCTAGAGAAATCCAAGTAAGGAACTTCCGTATTTCTGCAGAATTGGAATTAAATTGAGATGAGGCTTAGAATAAATGATCCATACAACTGAATGAGTTGGATGAGATCAGGCAAGATGCCATCCAACGAACAATATTAGTCCAAAACCAGAGGAGCAAGTGGCATGACAAGTTTATTAAGAAGAAGCAGTTCCAACCTAGTGATTGGGCTTTGTTGTTTGATTCCTGATTTAAGACCTTCAAAGGAAAACTCACCACTCGGTGGTTGGGCCCTTACGAGGTAGTCACTTTATATGACAATGGAGCTATGAAAATCAAAACAATTGACGATGGACAAGTCTCCTTTGTAGTAAATGGACACCGACTCAAATTTTATCATAAGCCCATTTCCAAAGAGGATTTTCTACAGGTCATGTCAACCGACAAGGCATTGGCCTTAGTAGATGGGGAAGTCCCCCCTTGTTCTTGAAAGTTTTCTGAATTTTCTATTATACATATGTAAATAATTTTGATTTTTGTTGTTAAAGAAATCCTAGAGATTTCTGTAGGTATTTATTTCACCAGGAGTAGACAATTTCAAAGAAATATAAAAGAAAGATTTTTCTTCAAAACAATGTTACACTTGAACTTTGTTGTCTGCTAAGTATCAAATGAATATTGACTTGCTGTAATTAGCCATATTTTTGCAAAAAACTTCATTTTCTTAAGGCATTCTAAAAAGAAGTTGCTCTTGAAAATCTTCACCACTATCCAAGGAAGTGATACCATAACCATCAAGCTTAGAGGTCTCTCGTATAGTTTTCCAAATAAACCTAAGTAAGTGAGTAAATTATCTTTATTAAATAGTAACAAGGAGGTCTAATTAGTGGTTAGTCATGGAAACATCACAATAACTACAAAAGAAGAAAGTAAGTTGAGCCTAGAGATACCTTTCTATTATTTCTCAATGGTACCATCCACTATACACTAAATAACTTGATTATATCATATATTTAGATAGTCCACATCCTCTTTAGTACACCTTACATCAGGAAAATCACTAAGGAATATAACTGAAAGTCATCCTCTAACATAAATACCATCCCAATTGAAAAAAGAAAGAAAAAGTTGTTCTCAAAGCTGTCCCCCCATCTTCTTGCATAAAGCAATATTATACTAAAATCTTAAAATATGGAGGGCCATTCTTTGAGGGTGTAAGAGGCTAACCCATTAGGATACTGAACAGGTCTGTTGGCAGTGGGTATCAGCCTATGGTATGACTAGGTAAACTCAACGGAGTACTAAACAAGCTTGCCGGCAGTGGGGCATTCTACCTAGCGAGGATGGTAATCTAACAAATAAATAAATAATAAATTTAAACTTGTCCTAATGTACGAAATTACTTGTAGACAAAGTTGACATGAAGTTTGTATGGTTAAGCTAAGGTTAATGAACTCCATAAACTTTTCATTGGGAACTAACTCCGAGACTATCTTGAAACTCTCTTGCCTACCTCTTCTTATCTATATATAGGATCTCTTATCCTATAGGTGGGGCCATATTCTAACCATCTCGTCATACCAATCCGTGAAATTTATCTTTACACTTGACAAACTATAAATCTTCGACTATCGGGAGAACTGACTGGTTTCCTATATGTTTGATTGTGAGGTGTCACAATACTTAGGTGTGGGGGAGGGGTTCATGCTTTGACAAATGATCATTTCCTAGAGAAGTAAATCTTTGTAAAAAAAAAATGTATTATTTTCACGATACAGGTTATTACATCAACATTAATTTTATTTTCAAGTGCTAAATCTCATGTTTGCTATAAATTGTTGTACATATACTTAACAGACCAATTTATTGGTTCAGTTTCATTATAGGCTATTCATTGTAGGTTTGACATTACATGTTCTATGCAAGTGGATTAAGTGAGCATGGTGGAAAAATCAATAACAATGGAACATTCTTCCTCTGCTCTTAATCACTGTGACTGTCAAAACCATTTCAATATTGCAGACTATCCATTACAGGAGGTAAAAATGTATTTAACATAGAGGTGTCATATGAAGTGTCATATGAGGTGTCGTACGAAGTGCTGTATGAGGTGCTGAATGAAGTGCCATATGAATTTACACACCAGTAATTGTCCACAATTTAAGGTAACCAGGAATCAATGACATTTAATTGAATTGGTTGAAGGAAATCAAGATTGAGGATGCAAACTTTAGACATTTTCATGATCAAATTGTTAGAAAAAAGGATCGTGGAGCAATAAAATAAAACAAATGCAGAAACAAAACACAGAAGATACACAATACAATAGAGACACATATATATGTGGTTCACCCAATGTGGGCTACATCTACCAGAGAAATTTCCAGGTCCTTCCTTTATTATTATCCATCAAATGAAGGGATACAACCTACAACAAACTCGTTGTAACTTCCTCTTTGTTCTCTCACAGTCTCCTATCTCAGAATACAATATTCTCCATAATGCATAGCCACAATACATTTCCCTCATAAAAGAGGGTTTCCTTCTAGGGAAAAAAACCCTAACACAATTTCTATCGTTAGATCTGTGACCTTATAATGAACAGTCTATATTTACAATGAAATTACAATATACACTTACAAGACAACTAACCCCGTAGAGGGGGTAACCCCCCTTTGCACTCCCCCACGTGGAAGAGTGTACATAATTTTGGGGTGTGAAGTCTTCATGGGGTATAAACACGACTGAAAGAAAGGACCTCTGAATCGGGAAGATAATTAGGCTCCACAACCAACAATATCCCACTTGGAGATTGATCTCAACAACTCCACCGCTGCTATATATGCTGGACTTGGAAGCTTCTTGGACCTGGCAAATTTCTCATCTTCATATTCATTCTTGAAGACCAACTAAAACTGAGAAGGAACTCAATTTCTCCCTGGTTACTCCCTTTCTTAACATGTTTGCAGGATTCTGGCTAGTGTGTATCTTTTCCAACTTCAAATGTCCATCTTCCAAGGTGGATCGTAT
>JASDQU010012608.1:45142-56595 GCA_032191745.1 Picea mariana
TGAATTTGAGTAGGTTGATTAAAGTAGTTCGATGTTGTTATTGCTTACTAGGTAGATAGTTTTCTTTTTCTTATTGTTATGATTAATTTAGTTTTCTTTAAGTAGGGTTTTCATTTTCTTTCTTAGAACTATCCATCGATCCTTTGTTCAAAGGTTACTTAGGGCACATAGTTTGTGTTTCTTAGTAGGGTTTGCTCATGAATAGTTTTTTCTTGAATAGATTAGCCCTTAGATAGTCACTTCCTTAGTTAGACTATACTACTACCAGCCCTTCTACCTTGGCATATATATTGCTACAACTCTAAGTTTACTTACCCCGGGTTGACAATTTAATTGAGGGTTTTTAGTGTGTTTTTAGTGCATATAGAACACCCATCATTTTTGGCGCTGTTGCTGGGGAGTTGTCTCAAGGTAAGAAGTAGTTAGGAAATAGATCACTTCTAAACCTTAGCATTAGTTTGGTGGCGGGGGAACTTTAAGAAGAGAGGTAAGAACCCGTGCATCTGCTATAACAGGTTCCCCCAAACCCAATAGTAGTTTTTCTTTTTTTTTGTTTACTTTCATGAATAGACCTAGAGATCCAAAAGGTAGATACATTAAATATAAATCAGATATTTCAACCAAGATTCCTTCCGACCTTTTTAGGGGAAGGAACGTTCCACTCATAAATTCTGCAGAACGATACCGAAAAAAAGGAGCTAGCTCAACCCAAAGAGCTAAAGTAGTCTCTCAAGAGACTAAGACGGGGAGCATTATAGAACAAAAAATTGAAGCATCATTAATAGTGGAACAAGAGACAAGACCACTTGAGATTTCCACAGAACTAAACAATACAACCTTTATTTTATTACCGATCCTAAATTTAAAGACATCATAGACCCTAAACAGGTGAATATCTTGTTTGCTAGTTCATCCAACATAATTGTCTCTCAATTTGACACAAAAACTTTGGCACCAATAATCTCAACCGACGCAAGTAGAGTCCCAGACACCTAAACAGTAGGAAGACCTTCCCATCAAAGGGATACCTTGTTCTCTTCAAGAATAAAACCACTTAAGTACTCTCTTTTTGAAAACCAAACCAGTATGGATGATCAGGAGGATCATAATAATGTAAGAAACGGGGAGGAAGAAGAATCTGGAAATCAAACTGAAACTACCTTCGAGTTTCCAATTTCGGACACCACCCCAAATGTCAATATGAAAAACATTCCCCTCTCAGCACTGTCCACCTTTTATGGTAAAAGCAGTGAAGATCCAGATACCTTCCTATTTGAGTTCAACATCTTGTGTAGGAGCTACAAATACCTACAAGATGCCTAGAAACTAAAACACTTTCCTACCACCCTCAAGGACTCTACACTAAGATGGTTCATGGGGTTGGGAGAATCCAACATTAGGTCTTGGGAAGCCATGAAAGATATATTTCTTAAGAAGTACCAAGACTACTGCAAGACCAAAGAGTCTCGTAATGACATCTTTAAAATCCAACAATTAGAAGATGAGACCCTTGAGGATTATATGGAATGGTTTGGTTATATCTCTCAGAAATCGAAATATCATGACCTTCCAGATGATGCAATTGGGGATCTTTTCCTTAAGGGGATTTCAGAGGAATACCTAGAGATCCTTAACCTGATGGCATCAGGTGACATCTCTCATAAACCATTTTCTGAAATATGTGAAATGTGTAAGAATTACTCAAGGATTAGAGATAAAATAGAAAAGAATGTTCGTGATCCTTACAGTAGAAACTTAAAACTAGTTAGTTCAGGTGGTATCACAAGAGCATAGATAGGTAACCTTTTAAAGAACTTCAATACATATATCTTAAGCACAATAGGTTCCCATTTGGACACCCTAAATATTAAAAACAAACAGGAGGAGGAAAATGCATCAATGAACATATATTGCCCAAGATGCAGGAGGAAGCATTCCTCAAGAGAATGCCCATTAGACAAAATTTCAGTTTGTGGCTTCTGCACAAAATACCATTCAACTAAGAAATGTGCACCATTTCCCAGTTTGTTAGCCATCTATAGGAGTGGGGATTCTGGGGAGTCCTCTTATGCACCTAGGAGGCCATGGTAGCCTAGGAACCAACCCACATACCCAGATCTACAATCTTAAGTTCCACTCTATTATCAACAACAACAACAGTGGAACTCACCAAGTTGGCAAATCTAGTCTACACAATACAAACATACTTGGCTTCAAGGATGGAGTGGAGAGAATAACCAAGGAAACCCTCAAGCTCCACCTATCCCTATGTCCAACCATCCTTACCCTCAGTTTCCACCGAACACACCGCAACTTCTACCAGGTTTTGTTCCACCACCTTTACCTCCTATTCCACAACAACAACCGCAACAATATCATAATGCAAGCTCCCCAAGACCGACACTGTTACTGGCACAAACAATGCCCAATCCTAATAATAAGACCCCTCAACCTCTTCACAATGTTGAGATGCAGGCCTTCCCAACATATGTTATTACTCCTGTTCCATTACAGAAAATTCAACTAAGATTGAGAAAAGTTCTGGATAGGCAGAGACCTTCAGTAGTCATCCAGGAAGAATAAGAAGAAAAACCACCAAACAACCTATAGATGACACTAGGTGGGAAGATATTATTATTCCTAAGGACCAGGAACTCAAGCTTCCCCAAAATAAACCTTCACAAATTACGAAGGCCCCTCATTATCTAGACAGATTAATAGTAGAGAAACCTACCACTCGACCGGAATTTGACATCTTGAATGAATTGAAGAATATGTGTGTCAATATTCCCTTGCTACAAGCCATTAAGGACATTCCAATCTACAGTAAGGTAGTCAAATAATTGTGCATTAAGCAGTGAGGTAGGAAGCAAAAGGACCCTCCTACAGTACATTTGATAGGAGAACTTTCTGAATACATATCAAAGCAGCCAAAGCTAGAAAAATATGTTAACCCTAGAAACCCCGTAGTGACCATAACCATTAATGAGGTTTCCATTGGGAACACTCTCATAGACCTACGGGTAGCCATAAATGTTATGACCTTTACTAACTTGGAGAATTTACAGTTAAAACCTCTTCTTAGACCTACCCCAACCATTTTGGAATTAGCATATAAGACTAGGGTTATACCTAAAGGAATTTTGGATGACATCATAGTTACTTTAGCCTCATGGGAGTACTTAGTATACTTCCTTTTTATCCACTCAAAGGATCCTACCAAAGGCCATCCTGTTATTTTGGGAAGACCTTGGTTAGCCACAACCAATGCATTTATTGACTGTAGAGAGGGAGAAATGACCATCTCAAATTGACTTTCTATCCAGAAGCTCACCATATACCCTCCAACCCAACCTATCATGGATAATATATGGTGTCTTGAGTGTCCATACGAGAATGAGGACTGGGAAGAACCTGTATTTCCAAGTGACCATGCATGGGCACTTTAGGAGCAAACAACGGAAAATGTGCTAAACCAATTCATTTATGCTATCACATGAACAATCTTTTTCCCAATTTGAGTACATGTTTGGGGAAGAATTTTAGGAACAATTGGACCCATCCATTTTTTCTTTGACATATTTTATCTTTGATATAGACGATTCTACCACATATTATACTATGCCATACGAGATTAGCCCAAGAAAATTCCTACATATAAACTCCAGGCTAGATGCAAACCAACAAAAACAATTAGTAAGTATCCTTAAAGAAAAATCAAGAGCATTCACTTGGGAATACACTGACATGAAGGGTATACACCTTGACACATGCATCCATCACATATATACCCAGGGTAAGTAACACCTATTAGGCAACCCCAGAGAAGGATGAACCCAACACTCAAAGATATAGTAAAGGAGGAGATCCAAAAGTTATTAAATGTTGGATTTCTTTATGCCATCTCAGATAGTAAGTGGGTATCCCCGCTTGTAGTGGTTCCAAAGAAGGTGACTAGGAAATGGAGAATCTGTGTTGATTTCTAGGAACTCAATAAAGCCACTCTGAAGGATTACTTTCCTCTTCCTTTCATCGACCAAGTTTTGGATACCCTATCTGGAAAGAAGTATTTATCCTTCTTAGATGGGTACAACAGGTATAATCAAATCCTCATAGCACCCGAGGATCAGGATAAGACTAACTTTAGTTGTCCTTGGGGCACTTATGCCTATAGGGTCTTACCATTTGGACTGTGTAATGCTCCTGGCACATTTCAACGAACAATACTAGGGATATTTTTTGATCTTATTTATGATTGTGTGGAGGTATACATGGATGAATTCACAGTTTATGGAAACACTTACCAAGAATCCTTAGATAACTTAGAAAAAGTCCTTATTAGATGCTAAGAAATGAACCTATCTCTAATTCATGAAAAATGTAAAATGTTGTTAACTGAAGGAGTGGTTCTAGGACATCATGTTTCATCTGAAGGAATAAAAGTTGATCCTACAAAGATTGAGGTCATCATCAGAATTCCACCCCCCAAGACTCAGAAAGAGGTGAGAAGATTTCTTGGACATGCCAGATACTACCGACGGTTTATTGAAAATTTTACAAAGATTGATGCACCTATGTTTGGATTGCTAATAAAGGATGTTGATTTTGTTTAGATTGAGCAGTGTCAAACTTCCTTTGAAACCTTGAAAGCTAAGTTGTCTGTGGCACCAGTTCTTAGAGGGCCCAATTGGACTCTCCCATTTCAAATATCTACTGACGCCTCCAACACCACAATAGGGGGAGTATTAGGGAAGAAAGAAGACCAACAATCCTATGCCATTTATTTTGTGAGCTAGAAATTGTCCCCTGTCGAGTTAAACTACACAGTAACCGAGAAGGAATTCTTTGCAGTAGTTCATGCTATCAATAATTTTCGTCATTACATTACAGGTTACGAAGTATTTGTACATACAGATCATTCTGCCATTAGATTTATCATGAATAAAACCATAACTAATGGTCGAGTGACTAGGTGGCTCCTACTATTGCAAGAGTTTATCATCATCGTGCTTGACTAACTAGGAAAGGATAATTTGGTAGCTGATTTTATTTCACGAATAAAAAATGAGGATGATGATATCCCTGTGGATGATAGTTTCCCAGATGAGGTCCTTTTTTCCCTCTCTATAAATACCTTGTGGTTTGTAGATATGGCAAACTATCTGTCTACTAGGAAATTACCGTCTCATTTGTCACCTCATGAAAAGCGTAAAATTATTACACATAGTGCTAATTACTCTTGGGTTGTCCATAAAGGTTTTCGCACAGGCCTTGATCTGATTATTCGTAGATGTGTCCGAGAGGATGAGGTACCAGAAATACTACGAAGTTGTCATGATGGACCATGTGGTGGCCATTTTTCTGACAAACGTACAACATATAAGATGTTACATTTAGGATATTATTGGCCTAGCATTTTCAAAGATGCTTCCAATTATGTGAGGAGTTGTGATAGTTTCCAAAGGATAGGAAGACCTACGTCAGCTAAAGAAATTCCCTTGCATGCCCAAGTTATAATAGAACCCTTTGAAAAATGGGCCCTTGACTTTGTAGGACTAATTTCACCCATGTCCCGTAAGAAGAACTATATTTTGGTTTGTACAGACTATTTCAGAAAGTGGGTAGAGGAAAAATCCTTATTCAGGGCAACAGAAAAGTCTATTGTTGAATTCATTTACGAAGAAATCTTTACCCAGTTTTGTGTCCCTCGTGAAATTGTTATAGACCAAGGCACTCAATTCACTTCCAAGATGATGAGAGAGATAACAAAGAAATATGGGATTAAACACTGTAAATATTTTCCATACCACCTGTAAGATAACGGTTAGGTAGAGTCTATAGACAAAGTTTTGGAAGATATCTTAACCAATAATGTTAAATTACATCACTGATATTGGGCTGATAGGCTTCCATAGGCCTTGTGTGCTTACTGGACCACCTAGAGAAACACCACTGGGCATACCCCTTAAGAGCTAGTGTATGAGAAACAAGTACTTCTACCAATAGAATTCCAAGTAAGGAACTTTCGTATTTCTACAGAATTGGAATTAAACTTAGATGAGGCTCAGAAGAAATGATCCCTACAACTGAATGAGTTGGATGAGATCAGGAAAGATGCCATCCAACGAACAATATTGGTCCAAAACCGGAGGAGCAAGTGGCATGACAAGTTTATTAAAAAGAAACAGTTCCAACCTAGTGATTAGGCTCTATTGTTTGATTCTCGATTTAAGACCTTCAAAGGAAAAATCACCACCTGGTGGTTGGGCCCTTACGAGGTAGTCACTTTATATGACAATGGAGCTATGAAAATCAAAACAATTGACGATGGAGAAGTCTCCTTCGTAGTAAATGGACACCAACTCAAATTTTATCATAAGCCCATTTCCAAAGAGGATTTTCTATAGGTCATGTCCACTGACAAGGCATTGGCCTTAGTATATGGGGAAGTCCCCCCTTGTTCTTTAAATTTTTCTGAATTTTCTATTGTTCATATGTAAATAATTTTGAATTTTGTTGTTAAAGAAATCCTAGATATTTCTGTAGGTATTTATTTCACTAGGAGTAGACAGTTTCAAAGAAATATAAAAGAAAGATTTTTCTTCAAAATAGTGTTACACTTGAACTTTGTTGTCTGCTAAGTATCAAATGAATATTGACTTGCTGTAATTAGCCATATTTTTGCAAAAAACTTCATTTCCTTAAGGCATTCTAAAAAGAAGTTGCTCTTGAAAATATTCACCACTGTTTAAGGAAGTGATACCGTAACCATCAAGCTTAGAGGTCTCTCGTACAATTTTCCGAAGAAACCTAAGTAAGTGAGTAAAGTATCTTTATTAAATAGTAACAAGGAGGTCTAATTAGTGGCTAGTCATGGAAACATCACAATAACTACATAAGAAGAAAGTAAGTTGAGCCTATAGATACCTTTTCATTCTTTTTCAATGGTACCATCCACTATACACTAAATAACTTGATTATATCATATATTTAGATAGTCCACGTCCGCTTCAATACACCTTACATTAGGAAAATCACTAAGGAATATAACAGAAAGTCATCCTCTAACATAAATACCATCCCAATTGAAAAAAGAAAGAAAAAGTTGTTCTTAGAGCTGTCCCCCCATCTTCTTGCATAAAGCAATATTATACTAAAATCTTAAAATATGGAGGGCCAGTCTCTGAGGGTGTAAGAGGCTAACCCATCGGGATACTGAACAAGTCTATTGGAAGTGGGTATCAGCCTGTGGTATGACTAGGTAAACTCGCCAGAGTACTAAACAAGCATGTTGGCAGTGGGGCATTCTACCTAGCGAGGATGGCAATCTGACAAAAAAATAAATAATAAATTTAAACTTGTCCTGATGTACGACATTACTTGTAGACAAAGTTGACATGAAGTTTGTATGGTTAAGCTAAGGTTAATGAACTCCATAAAATTTTCATTGGGAACTAACTCTGAGACTATCTTGAAACTCTCTTGCCTACCTCTTCTTATCTATATATAGGATCTCTTATCCTATAGGTGGGGCCATATTCTAACCATCTCATCATACCAATCTATGAAATTTATCTTTACACTTGACAAACTATAAATCTTCGACTATCGGGAGAACTGACTGGTTTCCTATATTTTTTATTGTGATGTGTCACAATACTTAGGTGTGGGGGAGGGGTTCATGCTTTGACAAATGATCATTGCCTAGAGAAGTAAATCTTTGTCAAAAAAAATTGTATTATTTTCACGATACAGGTTATTACATCAACATTCATTTTATTTTGAAGTGCTAAATCTCATGTGTGCTATAAATTGTTGTACATATACTCAACATACCACTTTATTGGTTCAGTTTCATTACAGGCTATTCATTGTAGGTTTGAAATTACATGTTCTATGAAAGTGGATTAAGTGAGCATGGTGGAAAAATCAACAACAATGGAACATTCTTCCTCTGCTCTTAATCATTGTGACTGTCAAAACCATTTCAATATTGCAGACTATCCATTACAAGAGGTAAAAATGTATTTAACATAGAGGTGTCATATGAAGTGTCGTATGAGGTGTCGTATGAAGTGTCGTATGAGGTGTCGAACGAAGTGCCATATGAATTTACACACCAGTAATTGTCCACAATTTCAGGTAACCAGGAATCAATGACATTTAATTGAATTGGTTGAAGGAAATCAAGATTGAGGATGCAAACTTTAGACATTTTCATGATCAAATTGTTAGAAAAAAGGATCGTGGAGCAATAAAATAAAACAAATGCGGAAACAAAAGACAGAAGATACACAATACAATAGAGACACATATATACGTGGTTCACCCAATGTGGGCTACATCCACCAGAGAAATTGACAGGTCCTTCCTTTATTATTATCCATCAAATGAAGGGATACAACCTACAACAAACTCATTGTAACTTCCTCTTTGTTCTCTCACAGTCTCCTATCTTAGAATACAATATTCTCCATAATGCATAGCCACAATACATTTCCCTCATAAAAGAGGGTTTCCTTCTAGGGAAAAAAACCCTAACATAATTTCTACCGTTAGATCTGTGACCTTATAATGAACGGTCTATATTTATAATGAAATTGCAATATACACTTACAAGGAAATTAACCCCGTAGAGGGGGTAACCCCCCTCTGCACTCCCCCACATGGAAGAGTGTACATAATTCTGGGGTTTAAAGTCTTCATGGGGTATAAACAAGACTAAAAGAAAGGACCTCTGAATCAGGAATATAATCAGGCTCCACAACCAATAATCTCCCACTTGGAGATTGATCTCAACAACTCCACCACATTTGTATATGCTGGACTCTGAAGATTCTTAGACCTGGAAAATTTATCATCTTCATCTTCATTCTTGAAGACCAACTAAAACTGAGAAGGAACTCAATTTCTCCCTGGTTACTCCCTTTCTTAACGCGTTTGCAGGATTCTGGCTAGTGTGTATCTTTTCCAACTTCAAATGTCGATCTTCCAAGGTGGATCGTATGAAGTGGTACCTCAACTGTATATGATTAGTATTCAAATGGAAGGATAAGTTATTTTCAAGATGAATGGCACTCTCACTATCACAGTACAACCTGCTATTCTCCTGCTTCTTTCCCAATTCTTCCATAAACCTCTGTAACCAAATCATCTCTTTACTAGCCTCTGTTGTTGAAAGTGCAACAACCTTTTGCAGTTTCGAAATCCAACTTACTGTTGTTCCACCTATAGTAAAAACATACCCTGTGGTTCTCCTCCTGCTATCTTTATCACCTGCCATATCTGAATCAACATATCCCTGTAGAAAAGTGTCTGAACCTCCAAAACATAATGCATGAGTAGAAATACCTCTCAAATATCTGAGAATCCACTTTACTGCCTCCCAATGTTCTTTACATGGATTCTTCATATACCTACTCACAACTCCCATTGCATGTGCAATATCTGGTCTTGTGAAAACCATTGCATACATCAAGCTGCCAACTGCTGATGAATAAGGGACCCTGGACATGTATTCTATCTCCTCTTGTGTCTTGGGACACATTTCCTTAGTTAATTTGAAATGGATGGCTAAAGGTGTACTAACTGGTTTTCCATTCTGCATTCTAAACCTCTCCAACACCTTCTCTATGTACTCACCCTGAGACAATGTCAATTTGTGATTTTTCTTATCTCTTCTTATTCTCATACCAAGGATTTTCTTTCCAGCACCCAAATCCTTCATCACAAATGAATTAGATAATTTTTTCTTGAGCACATTTATATCTTGCATATTAGACCCTGCAACAAGCATTTCATTTGCATACAATAGCAAGATAATATAGCTTCCATTTTCTAGCTTTTTGAAATAAACACTGTGATTAGAATGACATCTACTATAACCTTTTTCTATCATAAACCTGTCAAACTTCAAATACCACTACCTTGGAGATAGCTTTAGGCCATACAAGCTCTTCTTCAACCTGCATACCAAATTCTCCTTCCCTTTGACCTCATACCCCTGTGGCTACTGCATATAAATCTCTTCCTCCAAATCCCCATGGAGAAAAATTGTTTTAACATCTAATTGTTCAAGATGCAAATCTTCTACTACCAAAAGACTTAAAATAGTCCTAATTGAAGTCATTTTAACAACAGGAGAAAATATTTCATCAAAATCTATACCTTTCTTTTATGCAAACCCCTTTACAACAAGTCTAGCCTTGTACTGCTTTATTCCTCCATCTTCTTCCTTCAACTTGTAAACCCATTTATTCTACGATGCTCTTTTTCCTGTAGGCAACTAAACCAAGTTCCAAGTATGGTTATTTACCAAGGAATCCATTTCCTCTTTCATTCCTTTCTTCCACTTCCTTTTGGTGTCTACCTACATTGCTTCTTCATAACATTCTAGTTCACCAGAATCAGTCAACAATAAATAATACAATGAAGGAGAGTATCGTTTAGGGGGTNTCTTGGGACACATTTCCTTAGTTAATTTGAAATGGATGGCTAAAGGTGTACTAACTAGTTTTGCATTCTACATTCTAAACCTCTCCAACACCTTCTCTATGTACTCACCCTAAGACAATGTCAATTTGTGATTTTTCCTATCTCTTCTTATTCTCATACCAAGGATTTTCTTTCCAGCACCCAAATCCTTCATTGAAAATGAATTAGATAATTTTTTCTTGAGCACATTTATATCCTGCATATTAGACCCTCCAACAAGCATTTCATTTACATACAATAGCAAGATAATATAGCTTCCATTTTCTAGCTTTTTGAAATAAACATTGTGATCAGAATGACATCTACTATAACCCTGTTCTGTCATAAACTTGCCAAACTTCAAATACCACTGCCTTGGAGCTAGATTTAGGCCATACAATCTCTTCTTCAAAATGCATACCAAATTCTCCTTCCCTTTGACCTCATGCCCCTGTGGTTGCTGCATATAAATCTCTTCCTCCAAATCCCCATGGAGAAAAGTTGTTTTAACATCTAAATTTTCAAGATGCAAATCTTCTACTACCACAAGACTTAAAATAATCCTAATTGACTTCATTTTAACAACAGGAGAAAATATTTAATCAAAATCTATACCTTTCTTTTGTGCAAACCCCTTTACAACAAGTCTAGCCTTGTACCGCTTTATTCCTCCATCTTCTTCCTTCAACTTGTAAACCCATTTATTCTGCAATGCTCTTTTTTCTGTAGGCAACTAAACCAAGTCCCAAGTATGGTTATTTACCAAGGAATCCATTTTCTCTTTCATGCCTTTCTCCCAATTCCTTTTGGTGTCTACCTACATTGCCTCTTCATAACATTATGGTTCACCAGAATCAGTCAACAATAAATAATACAATGAAGGAGAGTATCGTTCAGGGGGTATACTTAACCTGGTAGATTTTCTAACAACACTTGCAGGTGTTTGAGGTACTTGCTGCTCCTGTTGTTGTACATTTTGA